>PISW01017553.1:0-10157 GCA_004023785.1 Mungos mungo
CTCCCCCCCAACCCAGAGAGCGACGCCCCTCTCCCCTCCCCCAACCCAGAGAGCCTCCTCCAAGCTGTTTTCAAACGAAGGACAAGGGAAGTCTCTCTCTCACAAGCCCTTCTGCCACTTAAAAACCACGTGTGGGCCGGACACTGTGCGACGGCACTTCACGGGCACGGCCTCGCCACATGCCCCCAACAGCCCCCAGAGGGAGATATTATCATCCCCCTTTCTCCACCGGGAAAGCCAAGGCTCGAGGGGTCATGTCGTCTGCCCCAAGTCACCCAGCTGGTACAGACCTGGGATGTGAACTCTGACCTCCTGGCTCTCACGACAGGCGCGCAAGCTCACTGCTTCCTGCCTGGACAGGTGAGGAGGACAGGGAGCCTGCTGCTTCCCTGCCGTGGGGTTGGGGGGAGCAGTCAGGCAGAGACACCGCTGCACCGGTCAGGTGAGTGCCGCAGCGAGGGACAGACAGCACACGGGACAGGGGACAGGAGAGAGAGCAGGAGAGGTGGCCTGGCCCCCGGGGGTGGTGCTTTCGGGAAGCCTGGCCCACCTCCAGGCCCGGAGGCGGCAGGGCTAGAGGCCCCGAAGAGCTGCAGTTGGAGGGGCCGCCTGACCGAGACAATGAGGCAGGGTCCGGGGGGGCCTGGCATCCGTGGTGCTCGCCCCGGCTGTGGGACCAGGGACCAGGACAAGGACACACGGCCATCCCTCCCGGTGGGCCTTCCCAGGCCCCAAGCAGGTGGACGGACAGACAGCAGGTGGGTCCGGATGTGCCGAGCAAGGCAACCAGCCAAGGTTTGCCTATGGCCGCAACCAGCAGTGCCTCTGGGCTTGGGGGTCGGGTGTGTTTATTGGTTATCTGCCCCGCACGTGCACATCTTCTCTTTATCATCATAACAAACCTACTTTCCTTTGTTTTTTTTTTGAGTGACAGAGACAGACAGAGAGTGAGCGGGGGAGGGTCAGAGAGAGGGGGAGACACAGGATCTGAGGCAGGCTCCAGGCTCCGAGCTGTCAGCACAGAAACGGACACGGGGCTCGAACTCAGGAACTGTGAGATCATGACCTGAGCCGAAGTTGGACGCTTCTCTGACTGAGCCCCCCAGGCGCCCTGATTTTCCTTTAGAAAAAGAAATAACTTTATGAATACTCAGAAAATTTTTGAGTCCTCTTTCAAAGAGGTACTTCAAACATGTTAGTTATCTTCCTAAGTATACCTTATATTGTATCGTAGAGCTGGCTGGCATGGCATGTAGGGAATAACTCCAAAACTTACGAAATTGTTAAAAGTCAGCAGGAAATGATCATTTGACCACAAACGTAAAAAACTACATTTTTAGAGTCCTCGTCACCAGCCCCATAAACAACTGCCACAGGTGCCTCCTGGATGAAAGCCAGCCTCGAGGGGCCGAGGCCCCAGCACGCAGAGGCGAGGGCCCCGCCACCTGGCTGCAGAACTGGCAAGGTAAAGCCTGGGGGTCAGATCTGGCCCTCTGCCTGCTTTTGTAAATAAAGTTTTACGGACACGGTCACAGTCTGCGTTCACGTTTCAAGAGCAGTGTGGAAGCGTTACAACGGATGTTGCGGGGAGCACAGAGCACCCAAATAGTAACCACCTGGCCCCTCACAGAAAACGTCTGCTACATCCAGTTTGTAACATCTCCCAGGTTTAAAAGGAAAAAGATAAACAAATAAGCTATGCTTCTGCTTCTCCTATCTTAGCAGACACTGACCAAAGTCAATGTCATCGGAAAAAATGATTAAACTGCTTTATCATCGATATACAATGATGCTTTCCAGGAAATAGGACCAGCAGCAATAGCTTTCTCCAAATGGCATTTTCCAAATGTGACACTTATTCGGGCTCTGATCTTGGGACACTTTCACTGCTGACAACCAACCAGACGGACCTCAAAACGTCCCAGAAAACCGCGAAGACATCACAGACCTTCGTACAGTTTCCCACTAGCCGGAGGCCACCTCTGGCCGTGCCATCGTCCTCCTCCACCTGCAAAATGAGCAGATGGAGCCCTTCAGGTTCTCAGACCCGTTCACACCAAAGCTCAGTGATTCTGAGGATTCTGAGGACAATTCCTTGTACATCAGTCCGGTACAATCAATAAATATATGAAGCCAGTCACAAAAAAATAGATACTGCATGACTGCATTTACATGGAGGATCTCAAGTACTCAAATCCAGGGGCGCCTGGGTGACTCGGCTGGTTGAGCGTCCAACTCTTGGTTTTGGCTCAGGTCATGATCCCAGGGTTATGGGCTCGAGCCCCATGATGGGCTCTGTGCTGACAGCATGGAGCCTGCTTGGAACTCTCTCCCTCCCTCTCTGTGCCTCTCTCCCACTTATGCTTTCTCTCAAAATGATATTTTCTAAAAAATAAAAAAGTCAAACGCGGAGACAGCAAGCAGATGGTGGCCACGGTCGGCGGGGCAGTGGGCGGGGCGGGCTGTTTACCGGGCACACGTTCAGGTTTCCGGGAGGAAAAGTTCTGACGTTTCACAGCACTGCACCCACGTCCCACGACTGAACCGGACACTGACAGACGGCCGCGGCGGCAGGCTGTGGGTGTTTTTACCACAGTGAGAAGCCGCGTACGAACGTGGGGGGAGGCGCATCCGGGGCAGCGTGGCAGGCGGCCCGGCGTGGGGAGGGGTCACTGGAGAACGGTGAAGAGCAAGTCCTTTAGACGCGGACATGTCTGCTGTTCCCGGAGCCACTTCTGTTTTCCTCCCTTTCGGGGCTGAGATCTCAGCCATCACTCCAGAGTATTACAACCCTGAATAACCCCCAGGCCGGCAGAGCTCATTAGCAAAGCGGAAAGTTCTCCCTGGCTCCCACTGTGTGTTCCACCGAGAAGTCAGGTGAGCACTGACAGGTCCTGCGAACTCTGAGCGTCCCTGCACTTAACTAAGACAGAGTCGCAGGGACGCGGTACTTCCTCGCAGGCCGTCCTCCCCCGCCCGCGGAGGGCCTGCCCCCTGGCGGACGCCAGCCTGCGCGACGTGGAGCAAGCCTGACAGAAAGTAACCCCTGACTCCCCAGTAACGGTGCCTGCTGTTCAGGAGCGTCCGTTCCCGGTCACTCCCAGTGCGTTTCTCCCTCGGTCATCTGCTCCGACGCGTCGTCTTCTGGCGCGGGAGGAATGCTTCTGGAGCCCCAGACGTTCCCCCGAACCTGCCCGGGCAGCGTGGCAGGAAGGGAGCACGGATCCCCAGGACGGCCGCTCGCGATCCGGTACAACCAAGTGAATCGATGAACACTGGGAACCGCTTGCCGTGTGGGCGCCGGTGTCTGCGAGCCCAGAGGACCCAGGCCAGCACCCTGGACAGCGACGGCTCAGCACGCTGGACAGCTCCAGGGCCGCCCAATAAAGCCAATAAATCGTGCAAACACAAGTACTCAGGTGACATAAGTGACGAGGTAGGAAGGAAGGTGGGGTGTGGAGGACGCTGGGGTCCGCGGAGAAGGGGGCACGCCCGGGAAACCCTCCAAGGGGAGGCTGAGGAGGAGCCTGAGGGTCAGGGTGGAGGGGAGGAATGAGGACAGAAGAGGCACGGGCTGGAGCAGCACGGGGTGTGCGCGGGGCCGGGGACGCTCCCTGCGGGAGGACCCACCAACGGAGCAGGAGCCAGACGGCAGGAAGGACGCACGCAGATCGGTCAGAGGGGCCTCCGACGCCAGGGCACCAAGTCCTCTTACTGTGCAGGCTGAGCCAGGGAGCCCCGTGCCAGCCTCCCGGGAGAGTGAGGGAAGGGTCAGGGACCCCACGTGTGGAGGCGGCGGGAAAAGGAGCCTCGAGTGGCAGGTGAGGAAGTCACAGAACAAGCGGGCAGCATCCTCGAGATCCCAGGGAAAACGTAAGCAGAGCTCTTCCTGCCATTTTATAAAGCTCTCCAGAGAATACTCCTCGTTACGCGATTTCACCCCGTGTAAGGTTTGTCACAAAACCGCCGGCTCCTCCTGCTGCCAGCACCACCGGGGAAGTGCCCCCGAGAGCGCCCGGCCTCCGGGGCGCACACCGGCCCCTGGTCTCCGGACACGAGACCCGTGCCCACCCACCTACTGAACAGCACCTTCCGCTCCACCAAACGTGGGTGTCAGGTTCACCCCCCGGGACTGCGAGACCCTGGATGGGTCGCTTCCTGCCCCCTCCTCTGCGGGGCTCAGGGCCGACTTAGATGGTCCCCAATATCCCCTGGGGTCCACAGGCCCCAGTGCCCCCGGTACCTGCACAAGGACCGTGAATGCAGGGCCTGTGG
This sequence comes from Mungos mungo, assembly GCA_004023785.1. Lineage (NCBI taxonomy): Eukaryota > Metazoa > Chordata > Mammalia > Carnivora > Herpestidae > Mungos > Mungos mungo. Next base: position 4,276 of record PISW01017553.1, read on the forward strand.
CTACGGCGGCACCTCGGACCGACACTGACACCTGCTGGAAATCGGGGGAACCGCTCGGCGCAGTGCAAACTAAAATCTAGGAGCCTTTGAAATGGGGGAGGGGCGCTGAGGACGCCCCTGTGGAGGAGCACTGGGTGTTATGTGTAAGCGGTGAGTCACGGGACTCTACCCCCAAGACCAAGAGCGCACTGTACACACTGCACGTCAGCCAACCTGACAATAAAGAAAACGAAAGAACAGCCTTGGACACCTCACCTTGAAAATGTTATCAATGACGCAAGTATCTTATGAAATTAAGTTTTCTAAGATTTGATTTTCTATAACTTAAGACAATATTGACAAAATTAACTTAAAACTTTTTTAATGTTTACTTATATTTGAGAGTGAGAGACAGACAGACAGACAGAGCACCAGCAGGGGAGGGGCAGAGAGAAAGAGAGAGAGAGAGAGATGGAGACAGAATGTGAAGCAGGTTCCAGGCTCCGAGCTGTCAGCACAGAGCCGACGCGGGGCTCAAACTCACAAACCGTGAGATCATGAGCTGAGCTGCAGTCGGACGCTCAGCCAACTGAGCCCCCAGGCGCCCCAACAAAAATAACTTTAACTCCAGAGGCTTCCAGTTCCATCTGGAAATCTGGGCCCATGATCCTCTGCTTTCCGATACAGCAAAAATAACCAGCTTCAAAACACAATGGAAAAGGATTCTATTCACAGTGACAACAAATATGAACTGATGAGGCGCTCACCGAACAAGCAATGTGCAGACACAACGTGACTCAACGCAAACAGGTCCACGAAGGACACAGAATAAAAGCCCGGAACAGCCCTGCTCCTGGAGAAGCGGAGTGTTGTGACGTGATCTATTCCCCACAAACTCACCTAAACATTTAACAGAATTCCAACCGAGATCTCTAGAAGATTTGGGGAAGAAACTGACAAGATAATTTTGAAGTTTACCTCAAAATGAATGTTTAAAAATAGTCAACTATCCTAGGGGGCTCGGGGGTTAGGCATCCGACTCTTGATTTCGGCTCAGGTCACGATCTTGCAATTTGTGCGATCAAGCCCCACGTTGGGCTCCGTGTTGACAGTTCAGAGCCAGCGTGCGATTCTCTCTCTCTCCCTCTCTCTGCCTGCGTGCTCTCTCTCAAAATCAACAAATAAACATTTTTAAAAATTAGCTAAATTTTTAAAAATAAGGTGAGTAGGGGCAGGACTGAGAATGTACTAATGGGCCACGTGACCGGACCAGGCAGAGATTGCTGGGAAAGATGGATCAGTCCAGAAACAGACCCAAAATATGCAAGAACTTATTACATGAAAACAATAGCATTTCAAAGTAGTAGACAGACAGCAGATTATTTATTAAATGTATTTATTAAATGCTGGATGTTTTTTAAATAAAAATTTAGTTTCTTTTCCTATATATCAACACACATTCAAAAAGAATACTTTAACATGAGAAAAATGAAGTAGAGGATAAAATAAAAATTTATATATTTCCAAAATGAAGAAAAACTCCCTAAAAATGAAGCCAACAATAGAAATTGTAAAGGAAAAGACTGATTTCACTAATAAAATTTAAATGCATTTATGTCTCTCAAAACAGAAACATACAAGAATGGAGAAGAAAACAATAAAAATATTTGTAGCGTACATACATGTTTGTGACTAAATTTATAAAGAATTGTTACCAACAAGAAAGAAAATGATGAATACTAAAAATATATATATTCCCCAAAATAAATGGGGCAAAGAATGGCACTTTATGAGAGACAAACTAGGTTAAAAAACATAAAGCAGGGATGCCTGGGGGGCTCAGTCGGTTGAGCATTGACTTTGGCTCAGGTCAGGATCTCACAGTTCATGGGTTCGAGCCCCGCGTCGGGCTCTCTGCTGACAGCTTGGAGCCTGGGGCCTGCTTCCAATTCTGTGTCTCCCTCTCTCTCTGCCCCTCCCCTATTCGTGGTCTGTCTCTCTCTCGAAATAAACATTAAAAAAACCTTTTTAAATATAAAGCTTATTACATAATTTGACACTTTTCACGTGAACACGTTAACCACTGGATTCTTTAGAGAAGGAAAAGGGAAACGAAAACAAGCCTGAGGAATTCGCTGTTGACACTTGTTCAAAATGAAAGCGGAGACACTGACGACTCACTTCTAAGGCTGAGAATTCAGCACGAACGGGCGTCCGCCAGGCTGTGAGTCCGCGCCCTCAGCCCCGAGGGGGCCCCTGCGTGCGCACACTTGTCCTGAGAACCTCATCACTGTGCCTCCCCCGACGCCACCTCGCGGCGAACTATTACTCACACTTGGACTTGGCTCAGCTACGCCTTCCGGGACACGTCGAGGGGCGCCCTCCTCCCGGGGCCCCCGGGGCGTGGTGGGCACACGGCCGTGGTGGGTGTTACACGTGAGGGTCACCACCTCCATGGAGGAGCGCCCGCTATGTGGGGGGCCCTGCAGAAGCCCGACGCCAACGCTCTGCAGCCTTCACAGCACTTCAGTGAGGCAGCCGCCACTGTCCGCCCTCCAGTGAGGGGCGGAGGCTCAGAGACAGGACGAGGGTCACACACGTCTGCTCAGCCACTCTGCGGCAGGACCAGCCCCCCAGAGGCCACAGCTCCCAACATGACCCCGCCTCCTCCCCCCTGCACAGCTCCGTCATCATGACTCCGCCTCCTCCCCGGCCCCCTCCACGGCTCCGTCATCAACAACCTGCGTCTTTTCCTTGCCAGGGCATCACCGGTTGTATACAACAGGCGCTCATGAGCGCGTGTGCCTTCATTATTGCACTCACTCGTCCACCATCCAGGGAAAGGAAAAACACTCTTCCAGGATGGTGGGGTGCAAGGTAGCCTCATCTTTTCTGAAACCAATATGGAAACACACATAAAAATTCAGACTCCATCCCCCTCCCCAGCTAAGAACTGATCCTATGGGCTCATTCGTGTAAGCGCGCTGAAACGTATCAGGATATTCCTTATGTTGTTGTGATAGCTTTAAAAATAGGGTCGGTGCCTGGGTAGCTCAGTTGGTTGAGCATCCAACTCTTGGTTTAGGCTCAGGGTCATGGGATCGAGCCCCAGGTCAGGCTCTGTGCTGAGCATGGAGCCTGGTTACGATTCTCATTCTCTCTCTCTCTTCCCCCGCATCCCCCGCTCACGCTCACTCACTAAAATAAAAAATAAACAGGTCTGAAAAAATGAAACAATCTAGATGCCCTTGAACAGCGCATCGGTTAGAAACCTTAGAGCACGTCCCGCTGCACAGCCACTTAACGCTGAGGCACATCACCACGGGCAGCGATGAAAACTGTTCCAAGCTCAGTAACAAGTGAACAAGCAAACGTAAGACAGAACGTGGAGCGCGAGCCCGTCGGCGTAAACAGTTTAAACCTGAGCATGCGCAGACGGGGAAGGGGGGCCAGCCTCGGGCACGGGGCTCCGGTCTGGGGAGCAGGTGGGCTGGGGAAGGTGGGCGTGTCCCCGACTACCCGCTGACGCGGCTGACCCTGAGCGCGCAGTTGCTGCGCCGACGGAAGGCGCTCTGCTCGGCCCTCCGGGCGCCCTGTGCGTTCCGTGCGCGCCGGCCCCGGGGAACCCGGACACTGTGCCCGCGGCCTGGCCACGCCGCCGCCACGCCCGCTCCTTCACTCAAAGGCACTTCCCCCCTGAGAGGGCGGGCGGGTGCGCGTGGACGCGCCTCCCTCCCCCCAGAACGCAAACACGTGAAATCACCGTCTCCTTCGGCATTTTTCCTTCTCCTTGTTAACCCTCCAGAGGGTCCGTGAGAGGCGCGTCCTGCCCGGGGACAGCTGCTCGGGGTGCGTTTACTCACGGTTTCTCGCGAACTGAACACGCAGCCGCAGACACAGGTTCACGATTCCTCCTGGAAGGAGCGGCCGCCGCGGCTGGCGGGCGGGGGCCGGGCGGCTGGCGCTCACCGATCTCGCGGGGCCGCAGGACAAACGCCACCTTCCCCAAGGCCACCGTCCCTTTACCGTCTCACCCCACCTTCCCGTAGCCAAAGCAGAGGCACAACGCACTACCCACTACCGTGTCCGCGCACCTTGCGTCTGGCACGGTGGTGACCCCCACGTCCTCGCACGTCTCCCTCCGCCCGCCCTCTCTCGGTGCACACCGACGGCTTCTCTCTGCTTGTACGCTACACCCATCTGAGAAATCACTTCAAACACGTGGGCCCCAAAGTCCCACCTCATCCACAGAGGGACGCACCCCTCCCGCCAGCCCGCTCACGGCCGCGGCTCCCCCCGCAGCCACACTCCAGGGCCCCGATTTCCTGGCCTGATCTGGGCCTCCCTCGAACCACCTGCCAGAGGCCCCGGGGACCTCCAGCGGGGCTCAGCACCTGCTCCCCAGCCCCGCCCTCCCGTGCTCCCTGACAGTCCCCAGCACCCACGCCGCTGGCAGGGCCAGGCTGGGCCTCAGGGGCCCATGGGGCTCAGTCACCAAGGCCTGCAGACTACACACTGCGTGTGTCAGAGCTCACATGTCCTCTCCCTTCTTCAGGTGACCGTCGCTTCTCCTCCGCCCCACCCCAGTCTCCTTGGTCCTGTGCCCCTCACGGCTGGCAGAACAATCTTTCCAAAACACAGACTGTCCGTGCCCCCCCCCCCCCACTCTGCTAAAGTATCTCAGGGCTCCCCAGCACCCACAGAGTACAGGTCGGGTCCACACGCAGGACGGGCACGCGGCTTCAGGAAGCGGGCTGGGCCCCGGTACCGACCCGGCCGGGTCTCCGGTGCTCAGGCTGAGTCCGGCGGAGGCGCTGGGGCTGAGTCCGGCGGAGGTGCTAGGGCTGAGTCCTGCGGGGGTGCTGGGGCTGAGTCCGGCGGAGGCGCTGGGCCCTCCAAACACTGCTCCCCTCTGGCGTCCACCCTGCCCCTCCCCCGGGCGGAGCCGGGACTGCCTTCAGTAGCCCACGGACCCACCGCCAGACCCCCGCATGGCCTCTAACGGTTAGTCCACGGCACCTGACGGAAAATGTCCACCGATCCCTGGTCCAGCATCGTGAGTGGGAGAGCCAGGGTGAGCCGACGATTCAATCCCCGTTCTAGAATCCACAGACGGGTACAGACACAGCTACCACTACTACTTCTACTACTTCTAAGCTTTCTAAAACATCACACTGAAAAAAATATTTAAAGGAATTCTCCATCTGGAGAAGAAAATTAATAAAAATACAGAAATCAAGAATAAAGAAGGCACGGCTTAAAAGCAGAAGCAGCAAACAATGAACCCTTGAAAATTTAGAGTTGAGTGTAAATGACGGTCCTTCATTAACGCAGTAAGAAAATCATCAAATGTGAAAACACCGTGCCTTAACGAACAGGCTCACATCTCTGAATTATGATTATTAGCGACTGTCAGCGCAGGCGTTTGCACAGGACCCGCTGGCCAGTCGGCACCTCCTTTCCCGGGTCGTAGAAAATGGCACAGGGAGGGCACACGGGAGGTGGCGGCGCCCACGGTCCCCGCCACGGAGGCCACTGGACCAACCTGGGGCAGGGAGAGGCCCGGGACGCTACTAGCAGGTTTGTTCCTTCCTTCCATGACTGCTAACAGTGCTGTGGGACCCAGCGCTGCCAGGGGCCACCGTCGGCCACCACGGTCACCACAGGCCACCATGTGGCAACTGGAACACACAGATGACAGCAGAGCCAGACGTGACCCAATCACTGGGTCCGGCTGTATCAAAAGCTCGCCCGTCTGTGGATTTTTCAGTCTCTGAGCCGATAAAATGCCCTTTTGGGTTAAACCAGGTTGAATCGGACGACGCACTTTCCATGGACAGACGCCGGCTGATCTACGAGCCTGAGCAGCCCCCGCTCTGAGGACAAGGTCGCAAGGAGGCCGC
>PISW01017554.1:0-10158 GCA_004023785.1 Mungos mungo
TACTCAGGTAATCACGAGCCATTATCAGAATCAGTCCAGGGCATACAATGAGCTTCCCAGACTATTTCTCATTGCATCTGACTTGTTCTATTCTGACTTCAATGTGAGGTATCAGGTGATGTGTGCAACTGCAAATCTTACAGAAGAGAATCATCCCAGTTATAAAACATTTCCATTTTATATTCAGTGAGTGATAGACTTTCAGTGACATTTTCCAGGGATCCATTCCCCATAGATCCATAGATTTTATATTTGTTTCTTACAAACAATCCTAGACAACCTGTTAAGTATCTCCTGCTAAATGTGTCCCATAGAAACAGACTCTGCTGCTAGCAAATATAATCAGTTTGCTTGCCAGGAAGTCTGTGATTAACATGCCTAAAAGAACATTAAAACAGGTCACTGCCTTCTTTCTTTCCTTTAAGGTAGATAGGATTCTTAGCTCTTTTCTTCCCAAATATACAAGCAGAAGCAATCTCTAAATCCTAGGCAGTATCCTTTGCATTAGAGAGTTTTCTTCTTTCCTCATTCCAAGTTGAGTGTGGTTGCAGTGGATGGAAATCTGGCAGACTTTTGCAATGGAAACATTTTGCCAAGTAGAGAAACAAGATTAAAAGAGTCTATCTCTGTAGAATTGCAGGGACATACCAGTACCAGCATGACAAACTTCCAGCCTTTCTCAATATCAGGGAAAATTAACGATCTATCTTGTTTAATTCCTGTTATTTTATATGTTTTGAAACTCTCATATGACTCTAATGACAAATCTGAAAGAAAAAAAAAACTGGAACCCAACAGAGTACTGTACATGACAGGACCTATGTGTGGCTTTGGAATAAGAGAAGACAGGTTGGTGATCTGTTGATGCTTGTTATATAATGGAAGTTGTATTATTCCATTAAAAATATTTATTTATTTTGAGAGAGAGAGACAGAGAGAACAAGGGAGGGGCAGAGAGAGAGGGAAAGAGAGAATCCTAAGCAGACTCCCCACTTTCAGTGCAGAGTCCAGTGCGGGGATCTATCCCATGAACCATGAGATCATTACCTGAGCCAAATATGCTTAACCAACTGAGCTACCCAGGTGCCCCATTACATTTTTGGAATCAAAAGCAGTAATGGGGGGAAAATTGAAAATCAATTGCGTTAATCTTGATTATCCACTTTCTTCTACTTCTAATCCTTCAAGAGAGAAGTACTCTATTCTAATTAGATGGTCAGTCTTTAAGTAAAGACAGAATGGAAAGAAGCCTTGTTAAATGAAGCATACCCAGTGGCTAAATATGTAGTTTGGAACCTTGGCAAATTGAGGAAATGGCTTTTTTACTCCACGGCATGTCCTTAGATACATTTTGGTTGTAACTCAAAAGACTTAGCAGTTAGTAAGATTAAATATTTCTGGCTTACATCTAGCTAGGTGTGGCTATGTTACTAAATTTTGCCAAAGGAATGTAAGAAGATATAGTTTGGGAAATTTGGGGAAACTGACCTTAAATGAAAGGGACATTAAAATATCTTTTAAAAAATTTTTATATTGAGTTGAATGTAAATATAATTCCTTGAGCTCCAGAAACAATTTTATTTTATTTTTTTAAAATAGTTTATTGTCAAATTGGTTTCCATACAACATCCAGTGCTCTTTCCCACAAATGCCCTCCTCCATCACCACCACCTCTTTTCCTCCCCTCTCCCTTTCCCTTCAATCTCAGTTCCTTTTCAGTATTCAGTAGTCTCTCAAGTTTTGCATCCCTCTCTCTCTCCAACTCTCTTTCCCTCTTCCCCTCCCCCAGGTCCTCCATTAGGTTTCTCCTGTTCTCCTGTTAGACCTATAAGTGCAAACATATGGTATCTGTCCTTCTCCACCTGGCTTATTTCGCTTAGCATGACACCCTTGAGGTCCATCCACTTTCCTACAAATGGCCAGATTTTATTCTTTCTCATTGCCATGTAATACTCCATTGTGTATATATACTACATCTTCTTGATCCACTCATCAGGTGATGGACATTTAGGCTCTTTCCATGATTTGGCTATTGTTGACAGTGCTGCCGTGAACATTGGGGTACATGTGCCCCTATGCATCAGCACTTCTGTATCCCTTGGGTAAATCCCCAGCAGTGCTATTGCTGGGTCATAAGGGAGTTCTATGGATAGTTTTTTGAGGAACCTCCACACTGTTTTCCAGAGCGGCTGCACCAGTTTACATTCCCACCAGCAGTGTAGGAGGGTGCCCGTCTCTCTACACCCTCGCCAGCATCTATAGTCTCTTGATTTGTTTATTTTAGCCACTCTGACTGGCATGAGGTGGTATCTCAGTGTGGTTTTGATTTGTGTTTCCCTGATGATGAGTGATGTTGGGCATCGTTTCATGTGCCTGTAGGCCATCTGGATGTCCTCTTTGGAGAAGTGTCTCAGAAACAATTTTAGAACCTGACATGATCTTGGGGTTGGAAGCCAAATATGGTAGAGCAACATGAAAGTGTAAGTCTGACACTGACCAAATTGAAGTCCTGGTTTTCTACACTTCTTGGATAAGAGAGAAGATTACATTCTAATAAGAAACTTCTATTATATGAGTTGCTTCTGATACTTATAATAAAATAAAGCCCAACCAAGGAATATATGTGAGGGGCAAAGTACTAAGGAAACACTGACATAAAGAAGGTCAAGATTTATTAAGAAAGGGTGCCTGGGTGGCTCAGTCGGTTGAGCATCAGACTTCAGCTCAGGTCATGATCTCACAGTTTGTGGGTACGAGCCCCACATCTGGCTCTGTGCTGACAGCTTAGAGCCTGACACGTGTTTCTGGTTCTTTGTGTCCTTCTCTCTCTGCCCCTCCCCTGCTCATGATCTGTCTCTATCTGTCTCTCAAAAATAAATAAATGTAAAAAAAAAAAGAAATATTAGGAGAAAATGACAAGTGAACTTATTTGAATTTTGTGTTGCAAACATTAAAGAAAAGATACAATAATAAACTGATAAAGGACTATTTCTCCCCCCCAAAATTAAAAGCTATATACACCAAAGAATCCAGTTAAATATTTAAGATTAGAATTATTTAAAATGCATACTTCAGTTTAATCAGTATATTTGATTAGCTAATATAAAAAAATAAAAAATCTGAAAGTCTGAGGGATAAATAAAATCATAAAGAAGTAAAAACAAAACGAAACCAGAAATTTGGGAAGATAATTAAGCACCCAAGTCAGCTTTCACTCTGATGGTGTCTGCCAAACCCTAGGTATGTTGAGTTTTCATTTTCATGGCTGGAGAAAAAGTCTAGGGTTCACTCAAGTTTGAGAGTATAATTGGAAACTAATAAAAGATTAGGATTCAACGAGATGTACCTTGTATAAATTAGAATAAAAAATAAATCCACAATACAAGGATAAAAACTACACTTTTCCCTCCTGATAGTTCTATTTGGGTTAGTGCTAGAGATAGAATCCTGCATTACATTTATAACCATGAGTCAATCCTCCTATGATTTTGTATTCTAAATCTATGCTACCTTTTGGTCAAAAGCACCTCATGAGAGAATTTAAATAAATGGATTCCTGGGTTAGTAGTGCTTTAAATGACTGGTGGAACTGAAAGCACATTTTTTTTTTTGAGGAAAATGACTACTGTTCACTGTCAAAATTACAAAATCAACATGGAAGCAAGGCATGCTACAAGAAAGTTAGCATAGATATCAGAAGAGTGGGGTCCATAAAATTTTAGTTATATAGAACATCCAATAAAGATTGTAAAATAAGATGTTCAAACTGAACAAAAAACAATAGTACAAAAAATCCATTTAAATCTTTAGGAAAAATTGTTATAATAATTAAAATATAAAACTCAATGGAAGAGTTAGAGAGCAGATAAGTCAGCATAAGATAGAACTAAAACATGAAAAGTAGGTACCAAGAAATTATCTAGAACAGGTAATGATGCAACAGAGATTGAAAACAGTAAGACACTAAGTCACTGATGATAGAAAGAATGGAAAGTCCAGTGCATATTAGGTTGATTGATGTTACCTTACAGGTAATATAAATAATGAGAAAGGAAGAGATATGTATTCCGGCAATGACTAGAAGGTCTCTAAAATCGAAGGCACTGTAATTCTACTAAATAAGCCCTATTAAGCTCAAACAGTATAAATTAAAAGAAAATCAAACCTGGACATACCTAATAGTGACACTTCAGAGAAACAAAGATATTTGAAGAGAACCAGAAAGAAGAGACTGATCACTTAGAGGGAAGGCAGACCCATGGGTATCTTCTCAGACATCAACAACAGCAGTTAAAAGTTAGTGGAATAACATTGTCAGTGTCCTGAGAGAAAACATTCACAACATAACCATATTTTATTTATTTCCCTATATTTTTATTTTATTTTGATATTTATTTTATTTTGATATTTATTCTGTTTATTTCCCTATATTTTTATTTTGTTTTGATATTTAGAAATTGCAGTTGGATTTTGCTAACCTCTATGGATCATCATGTTTAATTACTTTGGTTGGTGTATACATTGAATCATATTAATGAATTTGTAGGTTTTTCTCTGTTTGCTGCATTGTAATATTCAATTTCCTAAAATTTAATTAGGACTTTTCCATAAGTCGGGTGATGTGTAGTTGTCTTCTCATTTATATATTTTCTTCATTCATTATCAAATTTTAGAATTAAAGTAAAGCTGATGTTTTACCTGTATTGAGCTTTTCTTTTGTGTTATGGGATAAAGTAATGTCTATGCATGCTTCAATAAGCAGCTGATTTTTTTCAGTACTTAGCCAGTTACAGTGAAATAATTGTTCTTCAAGTATATTTTCTTGCCCTACTTTGCACTTACCCTATATACATCCTATACTCCAAATGTCCAAATTTATTTTAACATAAGTTCGTGATTAGACTGTGTGTGATGTCTTTCTTTAGCGTTAATGTCTTTATTTTGAAGAACTATTCCAGAAACCATCTCCTTTATAGTAACTTCCCTAAACACCAAGTTCAGACACATATATTCCATCCCGATAGCAATTCACAATTCTCCCATTAGTATATCCCAGTGGAGTTTTTTTTTTTTTTTAATGTCTACCCAGTACTCTGAGCCATTAGTTACACTATTGGATCCTCTGAGTTTTTGATTGAGAAAAACAGTGGGTAAATAGACAATCACTCTAGACACCACAAAGTCTGATGTATTTTTTCAGTACTGTGCTTCTCATGTTATGAAAACAGAGATACAGAGAGCTGAAAGGCATACTTTTGATTAACAGAAGCTGACTACTTTTACAGAATTAACTTTAAAAAAATTAACCCATGACAAGAAACACAACAATTAATGATGTCATGTGTACATATTTGTCTACTGCCAAAACTAAATACAGAGTTTGTATGTAGTAAGCAAAAAATATTGTTTTGGTGTTTGTGCTTGATTCATGTCTAGTCAGTAAGCACCAGTAGCAAAGCAGACAACTTTGAAGAAAAAGAAGCCTTAAGAATTCAAAATGAGAAAATATTAGTCCCACAATCTTTCAGCATGATCCTTCTTACATGTCTATTAAGATGGATTTTTTTTTCCAAGATGAATTTAGAGCTGTCTACTTTACACATTTAAATTTGATTTTCTTAAAAGAGAGAAGTTGTATTAGTGTGTTTTTTTTATGTATCTGTGTATGTTGTGTATGAGAGATTAGATTTTTAGTATCATTGTATCATTGAAGATGTTTTCCAACAAAAAGTGACAGTGAACAAAGACTATTTAAGTGTTGTATTTCACCACAAGAAGTGAGCTTTTATCTATGTGCATTGCTAGATACAACAATCTTCTTAAAATTATTTGGGATGTAAACCTGGGATTCTACTTTTGAAATCAGTCCTAGAAATTGAAGTGAATTGTGCATTCACTTTTTTATACATATCTAGTTAAGTATTGACTTAAATTTATAATAATAAAGTTATAAGTCAAGGAATGTATTCTGAACATGACTTTCTTTCATTTTCTACTGTACCTCCTTTTTGATCTTGAACACTATCAGGATAGTGACAAAGCTTTAATTTCAAAGTTTGAGAAGCAATTGATCAGCAAATGGCAAAAAGTGCTTCAAGCCTGAAGCAATCATCAACACCTCAGGAAAATTGGACATCTCTGAAATTGAAGTTTTTCTAAGGAATATTATAGAGACTCATATGATTTTCATACAAATTCAGATATATAAATAAATGAAATGTGCTTTGTATATCCCAATAATACATCAGGCTCACTGGTTTAATAAGAGTTCTCAAAATTTGATCTTTGATCCAATAATAATTCTGATTGTGACATTTTGTATAGCACAAATGAGTCAGCAGTTTTATTTTTTAATTTGATTTAGTTACTTTATTTATTTATTTTGGGTGAAAGAGAGTGAGCACCAGTGGAGAAGGGGCAGAGAGATAATCCCAAGAATGCTCCCTGTTATCAGCAAGAACCTGATGCAAGGCTCAGTATCAAGAACCACGAGATCATGACCTGAGTCAAAATCAAGAGTTGGACGCTTGGGGCTCCTGGGTGCCTCAGTCAGTTAAGCATCTGACTCTTGATTTTTGTCTCAGGTCATGATCCAATCTTGAGATCAAGCCCCATGCTCGGCTCATACTCAGCGAGGAGCCTGCTTGGTATCCTCTCTTCCTCTGCCCCTCAAGCCTCCCCCCAGATAAGTACTGTTTTAAAAAAAAAAAAACCTTAGATATTTCACCAACTGAGCAACCCAGAAAGAGTACACTCTCTCGAATGTCTAAATATGTTGACTTCTCATTTGAATACATAAGTAGAAAAGAGTTGAATAAGTGAAAAAAATTTTTATACTAGCTCTTGAGTCTTCTTGAAACTGGTAGTATATTTCTCATCAAAAGCACATTGTAACCTTTAATCTCTATCTATATACGTATTAACTAGGAAACCAAAGTGTATATAAGATGTTATGATGAGCACTGGGTATTATATGTAGGGGGTGACTCGCTAAATTCTACTCCTGAAACCAATATTACACTATATATTACCTAACTAGAATTTAAATAAAAATTTGAAAAACAAGTGTATATACTAAGTGAGGAATCTCTTTTTAAATGCCGAAATCAAGTCAATGTTTTCTTGCTTCACTTGATTAAAGAATCAAAATCACTGTAAACATAATTTTTTTAGGCAAATACTCTTTTTATTTTATGAATTAATGCATATTTTGTATTAAGTTGCAGTTCAAAGTACTTATTTTTCTAGTATTCTATGCCAAATATGCCAGGATGGCATTGATAACTCTACAATACATTGTAGGAAAAACACCAACTCTGAATTTAATCATGCTGATTTGAAATCATGTTTTGCTTTTACCCCTAGGATGGTCAAGGAAAAATTACTTACTTTATTGGAATCTAATTTCTTTACTTTTAAAATGTAAATACTGATAGTAACAAGGGCTCACAAAATACCTCAGGGAAACTAAGTATTGACCAGAATATGGGGCTACCCATCATCTAACTTAAAGTTAAAATGGATGAATACTAACCAGAGATCTTTTGCTATCAGATCAGGAACACACAAAAAGCTTGTATACTCTTTATTCAAATTTCTTATATTTATTTTGGAGAAGCGTATTCATTTACGAACATTTCATCAGGATTATTTTTTATTTCAAACTTTATCTTAACTAGTAGGTAGGAAAACCTACCTAGCTTTCTTACTTAATTTTCTTAAAAGGTTAGTATTCTTGAGGTTTTTAAGTAATGAATATTCAAAATAATTACAGTTATGATTTATATGCTTTTATATTAGTGTAAGGTCAACTTTGAGAAGGTTGATGTATTTAGTGTCAAATCTTCATATTTAATGTCTTAAAATATCCAGATCCAACCAATTTACAGAATATCTGAGGTTTAAAATCAGCCCTGTATTATAAATGACAACTCTGTCTCCATTATCCACACAAGTATTAATTGTAAACTCATAATTCTTTTTTATATTTGATGAATAAGTATTTCAATATAGTAAGAATTTCTCATGCAAAACGTCTTTTGAAATCCAAGCATGTTTTTGGTGGGCTTTTAATACTCTCAGAATATATATTTAGGCTTCTTAAATGCTATAGTCATTCATGATTTTAATAATGATTCTATGATTTCCCTAACATATACAAGGTAATGATCTATTCTTTGTACTTTACATGTAGTTTTTTTCAATAAACCTAAAGTTCCCTTCTTATCCCTCCTCAACCATATTTACCTATTAAGAAATTAACTTTCAAGCAGATGAAAAACCAATTCTCTGGTACTTCATTTCATTAGTTTTCATGGAAAAACAAGGTAGGCTTGAAAAATAATCACTTTATTGCAAAAAAAGAGAAAAAAAACAAAACCCCAGAAACAAACAAACAAAAGTAGGCAAAGAGGAGATTCTGTTTGAAGGTGAGATCTTAACATCTTTATGTTTTTTTAGAATTTAATTAATTAGAGAAGTTGCTAATAAATACTATCCATGAGAGAAGTCATATAACCAAAGTATGAGAATAGGAGCAAGGAAATAACATAACTCATATTATGAACAATTTACATTTAATCCTTACAGCAAATATATTTGGTAGATTCTATAATTTCCACTTTAGAGATGATCTTTGGATTTAAGGAAGTTAGAGATTTTATTCAAGGTCAGAAGTTTGGAATACGTGGCGTTAGGATTTAAATACAAATGGTTCAACTCCACAATCCTATGCTCCATTATGGTATCAAGCATGGTGTATAACAACCCCCTCTCAGAGTACGACAAAGATCAGGCCTAATACCTTTGCATAGTAAAGAAAGAAGAATCCATGTTAGTTAAATTCATAATCAGAATAACATTTAAGAAACCTATCACCTTGTTCAAAGTAGGTAGCAAAGAGGCCCATGTAAACATTATGGGTGGAGCTATGGAGAGCCTAGAAAACCTCCTGATATGTATGGATGTGAGAACCTCAGAAAATTAAAGCGTGTGTATTAACTAGAGTGGGCTGAAAGAGCAAACATTTCTAACTTCCAAGTTTTTAAATATATGTTTCATTGCACATGTTTTGTTTTTTTTCACTGAAACCCGATGTTTTATATGAATCTTCAGCCCAGGACCGATCCAGACATTGATAGAATTGGTTTGAGCGAATCTGGCTCACTCTCACCAATAAATAATATTTATTTTTACTTTGATTTCTATTTGAAATTATGTTCACTTCATACCACAGTTGTCAAAACTTTATTGTATAAAATCTCTACCTGAGAAAATATTTTGGCAGTACTGTCTGTGCACAAGTAGGGCCTGTCTGATCTCGTCACACTCACCATATAATGTCCTGGGCCCTGTTAACAGGCTGATGTCAAATGCTTTGTAGTTCTTCACTTCCATTTTCTATCAGTGTGAAACCAATCTCACCCTTAAGAAAGAAAGAGAGAAAAAGAAAGAAGAAAGAAAAAAGAAAGAAAGAAGGAAAGAAAGGAAGAGAGAAAGGAAAAAGAAAGAAAATTTTCTCAAAGTTCTGAAGGCTAGAACATCTCATTAGGGTCAGTTTCTTCTGAGGCTCCTCTCCTTGGCTTGCAGATGGCCACCTTTTACCCCTGTCCTTGTGTGGTCTTTTTCTCTGTGTCCTAATATCTTATTTTAAAAATAAAAAAATAATTGAAACATAGTCGACATATATTATTTCCAGGTATAGAGCATAGTGATTCAATAAATATATACATTAAGAAATATTCATTATATATTACAAGGTTAATGACCATATTCCCTATGCTATACTTTTCCTCCTCACAAATCTCTTTAAATAAGTATTTTACTCACTCTTCAGACTTGTTGGAATATTATCTATTTCTATTTTCTTTTGATATTTGATATGTATAGCTTATTTTCTAATCTTTATTTAACTTTGAAAGAGAGAGTGCACAAGTGAGTGGGGAGGAGCAGAGAGAGAAGGAAACAGAATCTAAGCAAGCTCCAGGCTCCAAGCTGTCAGCACAGAGCCTGATGCAAGGCCGTAACCCATGAATCGCGAGATCATGACCTGAGCCGAAGTAGGATGCTTAACCCGCTGAGCCACCCAGCCGCCTTTTTGAGCATTTTTTAAAAAGTCATATCACTGCACTGATTGATCTCATCATTTGGGAGGTGTGG
>PISW01017555.1:0-10155 GCA_004023785.1 Mungos mungo
GGGGGGGGGGGACAGGGGAATGGCAAAATCTGCTTTATGTGTCGGAAAGCACTCTCAGTCAGGGCAGCAGGGAGGGTGGGGAGACAGGCTGTGCAAAGACTTGGAGGCTGCGGCAGTTTGTGGAGGATGGAGGAGTCCGAGGAAACATCCAGAGCCAGGCACCTGCGGATGGGCCGGACAGCAGACAAGAGATGGAGTGAAGACACTGACAAAAAGCCACCTAGGCCAAGGTCTGCCTGGGTGGCTTGGTCTGTTAAGCATCTGACTTTGGCTTGGGTCATGATCTCATGGTTTGTGGGTTTGAGCCCCGCATCGGGCTCTGTGCTGACAGCTCAGAGCCTGGAGCTGCTTCCAATTCTCTATCTGCCCCTCTTTCTGCCCCTCCCCAGCTCGGCCTCTGTCTCTCTTTCTCAAAAATAAATACACATTAAAACAACTTTTTAGGCCACCTAGGCCAGCGAGCATCTCTAGGATCAGGACTGGATTGACGTGATCCACTTGGTCGCTAAGCCTTGTCACCTCCCCTTTTCTGCTCTGCAGTCCAAAACCTGTTCTGCCTCCTCTCGGGGCTGAGGTAGATGGAGGCTGGGCCTCCTGTCCACAGCACCCGGGCTTTCTGGGCATGCCTTTCCCTCCTCCTCCAAAGGCTCCTGGGAAGTGCATGCAAGCGTGCGCGTGCGGGGCCGCGGGGCTGGCATAGTCAATGTCACCAGGGCACAGACCCCACCCCCACCCCTGGGCTGGACCCCACTTGAGCTGTCTCTGCAGATTCCACAGCTCCCCCCAGAAATGAAACCACACTGGACAGGGACAGGAACGAGCCACGCTTAGTGCAGATGCTGCAAGTATTTTTTAATCTGGTGATTTACAAACCTCCGAGACATCTGGGCCGCTGAGCCTCAAAGCAGGTGATCCCTCGCTAGCTAACGAGGGCGGTGCCTTCCTGCAGGAGGGCCTGGCCGCTGGCCCTTCTGGGTCTCGTTGTGCCAAAGCCAAGATGGGCGCTGCTGGCTGGGCTGGCTCTGCCAGTGGCGCCCGGTGAAGGAAATGCCTGAGGGCTCAGCACGGTAGACCGGGGCCCAGGCTGCCCGCCTGCTCACCTCTGGGCCTGGGCCTGGCGGTGCCTCCCCTCCTGCTGTCCCGCCGCCCCTGACCCTCCAGCAGCAGCCTCACAGAAGCTCGCCCTGTCTCCTACTGGGGAGATCCTGCACCAGCACGTGGCTTTCGCAGGCCAGTGTCCTAGTGACACCTCCCTAAATCGCATCAAAAATGCTCTCTCCTCTGCCTCAGGCTCCCCAGCACCGTGGTGTGGGCGTTCCCGTGGTGTGGGCGTCCCCGTGGTGTGGGCGTTCCCCTGGTGTGGGCGTTCCCGTGGTGTGGGCGTTCCCGTGGTGTGGGCGTCCCCGTGGTGTGGGCGTCCCCCTGGTGTGGGCGTTCCCCTGGTGTGGGCGTCCCCGTGGTGTGGGCGTCCCCGTGGTTTGGGCGTTCCCCTGGTGTGGGCGTTCCCCTGGTGTGAGAGTCCTATCAGCCTGCTCCTTTCCTCCTTGACCAAGCTCCCTGCCCCCGGCTGGGCTGAGTCCTCAGCTCTGTCCTTGCGCAGAAGCCATGAGGGTCTAGTCTCCAGGCTAGAGTTTCCGTCCTGTCCCCGGGGTCTGGGTGCACACACGCTGGCGTGTCCCCCGACCTCAGTGGCTCAACAGCAACCAACGTGAACAGGGAGATAATCTCCAACAGGACCCCTGAGGCTTGGGAAAGTGATTCGCCTCAGCTGAGGCTCCCATAGAACAGCGCATCTCATCCCTGGATCCACTGAGCCCCAAGGAATACAGGAATAGAAATCAGAGGGTCCGTATATTTGGGTGAGAGAAAATGCCAACTTTATTCCCACTTTTTAAAAAATGTTTATTCATTTTTGAGGGACGGAGAGAGCGAGAGGGAGCACGGGAGGGGCAGAGAGACAGGGAGACAGAATCCAAAGCAGGCTCCAGGCTCTGAGCTGTTAGCACAGAACCTGATGCGGGGCTTGTACTCATAAACCAAGAGATCGTGACGTGGGCTGAGGTCGGAAGCTTAACTGGCTGAGCCACCCAGGCGCCCGGGATTCTCACTAACTTTAAACTGAGGTTTAGCATTTTCTTCCACTAGGGATGTTGGCAACAGAACACGGGGGTGTCAGCAGGAGCTTCAACTTTGGCAGCAGCAGGAATCCCAGGTGTTTTCATGTCACATCCCCACTGGTGCAGAGGCCTCAGAATGCCACCTGCTCCCATCCCTGCTCTGCAGTCACTGTAGCAGGGGCACCTGGGTGGCTCAGTCGGTTGAGCTTGCAACTCTTTAGTTTGGGTCAGGTCATGATCCCACTGTCATGGGATCGATCCCCACATCAGGAATTCTCTTGCTTGGGATTCTCTCCCTGCCCCTCCCCCATTCTCTCTCTCTCTCTGTCTCTCTCTCTCTCTCTCTCTCTCAATAAATAAGCATTAAAAAAGATATATCACTATGACACAAATTTGTTTCACTCTTTTGATAGCTACATTTCAATTGATTTCCTTTGCATCCTTTATGTTTTATTTTTAATGTTTTAAAAACATCATCCGGGCCACCTGGGTGGTTCAGTTGGTTAAATGTCCGATTTTGGCTCAGGTTTTGATCTCACGGTTCGTGAGTTCAACCTCTGCATTGGGCTCTGTGCTGACAGCCCAGAGCTTGGAGCCCATTTCAGATTCTGTGTCTCCCTCTCTCAGCCCCTCCTTCAACTGTGCTCTGTCTCTCAAAAATAAATATAAACATTAAAAAACAAACAAGGAAACAAAACATTATCCTAATCAGAGTCCACAGACTTCACCAGCAAGTCCTTGGCAGTGAGAACATCCAAGCGCTACCATGGAATGACTCCCGGGGGGGAGGGGCCATGACCTCCAGTCAGGAGGGGTCCTCTTTCACCTTTGGCAGAGGGGCACCAGGGAGTGCTAGAAATTAGTATTCTGGGACAGTTGGCTGGGCAGCCGGACTAGCAGAGGGCTTTATTCCACGTCTCCCTGGAAGCATGCGGGAGTTTATTTCCCAGGTTGGGTCCCTTTTGGAAATGCCCCAGCCTCCCACCCCCAGCATGGACCACTGTGGGGGGCCCTTGGTGAGCTGAGCCCCTATCTCCTAAAGCAGGGACCTCAGTAACGCACTCCCTGCCCTCTTCCTCCAGCCGCATAAGACCATCTGCCAAATAAACTATCTGCACCCACATTTCAGCCTGTGATGTCATGATTTGTAGTAAGAAATATGTATTTGGTCTTCATCCCTGGTTTCCGGCACAGGGTCCCTAAATCCCTTGTAATCTCTAAGTGATAAGACCACTTAGGCATCTTTCATTCTAATATCTGGTCTTTGACCCCAGTTTCTGACACAGTACTAAATGCCTTGGAGTTTTCTGGGTGATAAGAATGACTTTTGTTCTAGCGAGGCATCTGCAGTGGGCTCGTGCGTGGCTCCTGGATGGGGGCTGGTCACCAGAAAGACCAAGCCACAATTAGAAGGTTGGAATTTTCAGCCTTGCCCACCATTTTCCTAAGAAGGAGAAGCACCACGGGAAGCCTGGGTGGCTCAGTTGGTTAAGCGTCCGGCTTTGGCTCAGGTTATGATCTCATGATTTGTGGGTTCGAGCCCCGCGTCAGGCTCTGTGTTGACAGCTCAGAGCCTGGAGCCTGTCTTTGGATTCTGTATCTCTCTCTCTCTGACCCTCCCCTGATCGGTCTGTCCCTCTCTATCTATCAAAAATAAATAAAAATTTAAAAAAAGTGAGAAGCACCAAAAATAGCGCTAATCATGCCTGTGTGACGGAGGCCCCCTGAGAATGCCGAAAGCTCAGGCCGGGGCCAGGTGCGCAAACACACCCACGTGCCGGCACGTGCCGTACCCCAAGTCCACGGGGACTCTGGTGCTCTTGCACTTGGGAACCTCTCAGATCTTACCCTACATCTCTTCATCTCTCTGTCCCTCTGAGTCCTTTGTCCTGTCCTTTAACAAACTGGGGAATGTAAGTGTTTCTCTAAATTCTGCGAGCCACTCTAGCAATTTAACCCAACACAAGGAGGGGCCACGGGAATTCCGGGTTCGCAGCTGATCGGTAGAAGCACAACCCAGATTAGAGCCAAACTCTCAACCAGCGGGACCGGAAGCGGTCTCCACATCTAAGGGTCAGAACTGACTTAAACCGCACGACAGGCGGTTGGCGTCCCAGTATGGCTGGGTAGGGAAGAACCCGCAGCCATTTGGTGACTGAAAGTGTCCGAAAGGAAGTGTTTCGTGTGAGTGGTAAAGGGGACCCACAAAGAGTGGAGAACTGGGGTTTTCCCCACGCATGGGGGAAAGACTGGCTGTTTCTATCCACCGTGCCCAGTTCTGCTTTTAAGGAGACCCAAACTAAGATATGCAGTAGCAGAATTTTGAAGCTGGCACATGCTTGCCCCCAATCAAGGCCACAATCCCCAGCTTTGCGCTATAGCTGCATGTGGTCACGTCTAGGTTTTAGCAAATGATAATCCCACAGAAAGCCAGGAGACACATCCCTAGAGGGGACTGTGCCAAGTCCGGGTCACTCTGTCACTAGGAAGATGCACTCTCTCCTTCCCACTAACTGGAAAGCAGAAGAGGTGGTGAGTGACCACGGGCCACGTGGGCAAGGATTTTCGTCTCCCAGGCACACGCCATCATGTGGCCTCCCTCCACACTGACTCAGGAGTGGCCGGTGGGACCATTAGCATATGGCAACAGTGACAGGGTGTGACTTCCAAGACTCGTTAGAAGGGGCATTGTAGCAACATTTGTATCTCGGACCCCTCACCCTGGGGGACGTGAGACACTGTGCCGTAAGACCCTTGAGCCCTGTGGACAGGTCTGTGAGAGAGGGGACTACAGTCATTGGCTGACATCTGCCTGCAACCCCATTGCAGGGGACCAGCCCACGCACCAGAGTCTAAGGGTCCCTGAGCAGGGGGTTGGTGTCGGTGAAGTATCTGTAAGAAAGAAGACAGACAAAGTGAATGGTGGCAAGATTGCACTTTACTGTGATGCTTAGGATCTTTATATCCCATAGGTGATTACATCATTTTTCTAATGGTTACATTGTTTGTAACTTCCAGAAAAAATTATTACTTTCATGGTAGCGAAAACAGAAAATCTAAACAGAAACGAGGTACAATACAGAAGATCAAAAAACATAATTCATCACTCAAAATACATCAGCAGGGGTTTGTTTTATGTATATAGTGATATTATTAACCGAAGCTTATGACAAGGCCATTTTTCTTTGAAGGTGAACATGATGATTTATGGGTAAAGTGCCCCTGACCAGGAAGGGAGTTTCAATCTGAAAATTTGCCCACTCACCGAAACTAATTAAAGGTCATAGAAAACTAACTCCAGTCTCTAATCCATCGTGATCAAGAGGTCATGCGCACATTCTCTAAACCAAAGGAAAGCAGGACCCAACAAGCCATATGACACTGTACGCTCAGTCTCCCAGGAGAGGGACTCAATCCCGATCC
Organism: Mungos mungo; assembly: GCA_004023785.1. Taxonomy (NCBI): domain Eukaryota; kingdom Metazoa; phylum Chordata; class Mammalia; order Carnivora; family Herpestidae; genus Mungos; species Mungos mungo. The sequence goes on from PISW01017555.1 coordinate 5,541, forward strand.
TCAGCTGAGGGACCTCACTTGCACCAGGGTCACACTTTCCAGACAAGCTGGAGATATGCGCATTCCTCTTGGTGACTTACAGCGGGATCTCAACAGGTCTTTTGGCTGAATGGGCCCCTATACCCCATGAGTCATCTCAAGCCAGAACTGTCCAGCCATTGCTCCTAAATTCCTGACCTACAGAAACCATGAGAGACAACAGATGATTGACTTAAACCAGTAAGTTGAAGGGTAATTTGTTTCAAAACATTAGCTGTTATGGGTTGAATTGCATCCATCAAAATTCATATATTAAAGTCCTACCTCCCCACCAATACCTCAGAATCTAATGTTATTTGGAGACAAGATCTTTAGAGGTAATCAAGTTAAAGTGAGGTCACTGGGGCAGGCCCCAACCCAATGTGACTGGCATGCTTAGAAAAGAGGCAGTTTGGAGAGACACACAGGCACACAGGGAGGCACCATGTGGAGACAAAGGCAGAGACTGGGGTGATGCTTCTACAAGCCAGGCAATGACAAAGGTCGCCAGCTCCCACCGGAAGAGGCATGGCACTGGGACACTGGACAGATTCGCTCTTGCGAAGACACTGACCCCATGACACCTCGACCTCACACTCGAGCTTCCAGATGTGAGAGATGATACATTTTTGCTAGTAAAGCTATCTGAGTGGTGGTCCTGTGTTCCAGTAGCCTCGCGAACGAACGGCGTGACTGATCGGGGAACGCCCAAGGGATGGCCGGGCGGCGGAACGCAAGGGTCCTGGGCAAGTCACGTCTCAGTGAGGAGCCCCCACCAGCTCTGGCTTCCATGTGCCGAAGGCAGAAACTTCTCTCTTACCTAAGTCACCGTTCTTTTGGTCTCTGCCACATGCAGCTGAAGCTATGTCCTCCCATCCAAGTACTAAGCTGGCCTGACCCTGCTTAGCTTTCGAGATGAGACAAGATCAGGCGCGTGCAGGGCGGAAGCTATATCTCAACTAACACAGCATCTCAAACTTCCTCCTCACGTGTCCTCCCCCCTCTCCAGCATTCATATGGAAATGACTCCCCCCAAATAAATAAATGGCGACCTGCGCTGTCATCCATGTGGAGACCGCCTTCCTTCCACACGGAGACTCAGCATTTCTTCCACATGACAAGCAGGTGGGCTTGGGCTGGAGGAGACGCCCAGCGCCAGCTCCCCCCTCTCCCCGGGAGACAGCAGCAAGTCCTGGCGGACCGGGGAGAGGCCCTGCGCAGGCCGAGGAGACGCCAGGGTGCGGGACCGGAGTTCTTGCTGATTCGTGTGATGGAGAGACAGCAGACAGTGGCTGAAGTGAAGAGGGGTTTATAGCTCAAAAACGGAAAAGTCCGTGGGGGAGACAGGCGTTAGGTGCAGCTCGATCCAGGGAGTCAAACAATGTCATCAGAAATCTCTCCCTCACCATCTCTTGGGTCTGATTCCGTGTGCACTGGCTCAGCACGCAAGCGGGTAATATGGCGACAACCGCAGCAGGCTCTCCTTCGCACGACAGCAAGAAAGCGCCCTTCTTTCCCAAAGTTCTGGCAGACGTTCCGGAGCATCGGCTCAGCCTGGGGCAGGTGAAAATCAGCAGGGCTCCTGCTGCCAGGTCCGGGACAGGTACCCACCACTGGAACCGGGATAGAGGATGAGCCCCACCGAACTGCGAACCATATTGGCCAAGCGTAGGGGAGCTGTGGTTTCCACCCCAGCAGTCAAGGTGCTGTTCCCAGCGAGCCACAGGATGATGATGGCCGTGTTCTGCTTGGCTGTTGTTTCACACGGACAGGAGGACTCAGAAAATGACTCTAATCACGGAGTGGCCAGCATGTGCCAGGCTGCAACACCTTGGCCAGGGCAAAACACAGCCAGCCCATCCACGTGGAGGGGAGGCCAAGACCCCGACCCAATTCGCGCCCGGATTAAGTGAGTTGGCACTTCCCCTGGACAAGGGCGGAACACTTCGTTAAGGCACACAGTCCTGCACCTTCCTGGGCAGAACGCCCTCTCAGGTCCCGCGGGTGGTGCCCAGGTATCCTCAGATGTGGTCTTGGCTCTAGGCAGCAAGGCCTCTGCTCTCTGGCTCCTTCCTGTCCGGCGCTGTGGGTCACACACACTCTCTCTCTTCCCTCCATCACCAGTCCAAGCCCATCTCTCCTTGGTCCTCTATTCCCTTCAGTGTACGATCCCCACGGAGCCCCTCCTGCTGGTCTGCAGCACCCTATGAGCCTAAGCTCACCCGCAGCCCTCACTTATACTGTAACTCACCCCTGCAGAGGAATCTGGTCTCCCCAACCACCCTGAGGGCTCCCAGGGGCCGGGCTCGCTCCTTGCTTCGCCTCCCCAACCAGACCCTCCCCTCTCAAGACAGAGGACAGACAGTCACATCTACCACAAGGGGAGACAAATAAGCTCATATCTGGAGCCACTACAAAGCTAAAGAGCTAGCAGTCAAGCCAGGGTGGCTTCCCAGAGGCGGCCCCAGGTGTCACGGTTTACTTGGGCTGCAGCAGTTACTGAAGCTATTTGGGTCTCGGACCATCCCAGATAAGAAGGGCCTGGGAGCAGATACAAGTGCCAAGAGACTCGGGCCTGGCAGATCCAGGATACGGAGGGAGTGAGAGAAGATTGCACAGCTGAGGCTATTTTTCCCTAGACCTGTGCAAATAGAGGTGTGGGCTGGCCCGGCCAGTTCTTCCCCTTCCCTGATGCCTGGCGGCTCTCACTGGGCTGGGAGACAGAGCGCAGGGATGGGCAGAGGAAAAGCAGATGTGAGAGCTGCCCCCAGGGGCCCCGAGGCTCCCATCTAGGGCCTGTGAATCCAGTGTGCCTCCCAGCGGCCAGCCACACACTCCCACTGCAAGCGGTGTGGACTGGGGCTGGAATCAAAGCCGGCGGTCAGCCCGGGGTCAGACATTGGGCTGAGAGACGAGGCCTATCATCAGTTACACATTGTCCTGGGGTCGTGGGTCACTCTGGGCAGGGGCCTGTGGTCAGTGACAAAGGTGGGACTGGGGTCAGGGGTCAGTCTGTGGTCACAGTTAATTCTGGGTGGAGGCCCAGGTTCGTGGTCAGAGATCAGCCTGTGGTCAAGGGTCAGATCCGGCCTAGAGTCAGGAATAGGTCTAAGCAGGAAAGGCCTGGAGGAGCTCCATTCTCTTGCTTGCCAACTTTCACTGACACCCACTCTGGGGCTGTCGTCCCAAGCAGAGGCCCCCAGTAGTCTTCCCAGAGGAGGGTGACTGACTTCAATTCAAGCCCCAAAGCAGGACAAAGTCACCCCTGAGCAATGTGTGGGGGACACCATCCCTGGCAGAAGGAACCGCCCAGGCAAAGGCACGGAGGCATGGAATGGATGGTGTCCTGGAAGGCCTGGTGGGGTGGGAGCAGCCTCCCAGGCCAGGACAGGGAGGGGAAAGAGAAGTTTCCTTCAGAGCCTGGAGAGGCCGCATTAGAACCTGGGACCTAGGGGCTCGGGGGCAGCTCAGTCAGTTGTGTGTCAGACTCTTGGTTTCGGCTCCGGTCATGATCTCACGGCCTATGGGTTCAAGCCCTGTATCGGGCCCCAAGCTTGACAGTGCACAGAGCCTGCTTGGGATTCTCCGTCTCCCTCTCCCTCTGTCTCTGCTCCTCCTCTGCTCGCTCTCTCTGTCTTTTAAAACCAATAAATAAACGTAAAAAAAAAAAAAAAAACTGGAACACAGAGGGCAGCAGCTGCTATGGGTTTGGGGAAGAATCATTCATTCATTCATTCATTCATTCTGTAAAGATAAATAGAAGATTTACCATGTGCCGGGCACCATTCCAGGGACTTCAGATACGATTGGAACAAAGCATCTGAAAATCCCTCCCGGTTCCAGCAGGGAGAGAGAGACAATAAAATGTAATAAACTAGATTCACAAATATTTAAAGGCATGGCAGCTGAGAAGGTGGTAAGTGCGTGGGAGGAAGTGTAGACGCGGGTGAGCGGCCCAGGAGTTGGCGTGAGGGGAGAAGTTTGCAGTAGTCAGTACAGATACCTGAGGAAGGGCATTGCCAGCAGAGGGAACAGCCAGTGCAAAGACCTAAAGGCAAGAGTCCACCAGCGATGTGTTCTTGGACAGGCGTGTTGGGGCCCAGTGGGCAAAAATTAACCCTCCAACGAGATTTGGTCTCTCCTGGGCCGCACATGTGGCTTCTAGTCCTGTGATGTTCTCACTGCTTTGTGAAGAGACCTATCCTTTGAGGCTTGGATTCCACTTGGTTGGGTCCGTGGCGCCAGCCCTCCCCTTCCTTTGCTCTCTAGCTCTTGGCCTGCCGTTGGGAGGAAACCACAAGCCTCTGCCCGAAGATGGGCCATCTTGTCCAGGCATCGCGAAGGAGGGGTCTTCAGGAACGTCCGGCTCCTCCTCGACATCTGCAGGCTCATCTTCTGCTCGGAGCCAGACTCTTCTCAGGGAATCCCTGTCCTGCGATGACTTGATCCTTCCTGAGATGGACCCCTGTCCTGTTGCACAGGATCCTTTCCGGAGCACGTCTTCCCTTCCGAGACCTGGAACGATGTCCCCACGGAAGAAAGGATGGACTCCCCTCTGGTCTAGAAGACCCTGGCTATTTGAGTCCAGTGTGGCTTT
>PISW01017556.1:0-10133 GCA_004023785.1 Mungos mungo
GTCCCCCTGACAAGGGCCCCCGCCGACAAGAGTCCCACTGACAAGGGTCCCCCGACAAGCCCCGTCCGAGCCCGAGCTCCTTGGCCGCCGCTCTCCACGTTCCCAGAGTTCCAGGGAAATTTCTCGTTTCTTCATGTGGGAAGTGGCTTCGAGAAAAGACCCCTTTCCTGGCCCTGGGACCCTTTCAGTGAACACCTCAAGGACCAGGACATTTTTCCTTTGTCACAGACTGTCCCCTAAAAGCGGGTAAAGTCCAAGGGTGGCGATGTCACTGTCTCGTGCCCTGGGGAGTGGTGGCCAAGGCTGTGGCGGCGGCAGGCTTCCCTTTGGGCTGGCCGCCCCTGGCCCCGCCTCCGCCTCCCGGTCTCTCTGCTCAGCCCCCCTCCCCCGCCGCAACGCCCGGTCACCCGGGGACCGTCTCCTCTCACCGGCCACTTGCGTCTCTCCTGCAGATGCCTTGGATGGAGGGGGGTGTGTTTCTGTCAGTGTGGAAACTCCTCAATATGAGGGACGTTCACTCTTCATGGAAAGTGTGGCAAATACACTAGAAACAAATAGTAGGCAGGAAGGTCCTGTAGCTCACGGGATGCACCGACTTCCTGTGGGCGAGGTTCCCGCCCCTCCCGAGGACGAGAAGGGATTCTCACCTGGTGATACTTCCAGGCTTTACATTTACATCTTCCGTCCACTCGGAGTTTACTTTCATGCATGGTGTGACACAGGATTCTGGATTTCTTTTTTCATGGCCTCACGCGACCAAGTCACTGCTGCCATGGGTCTGTCTACACCGCTGTGGCCGGCCGTCTGCCCTCCTGCGCATTCGCGGGCCTGGGCTACGCGGTCAGGATTCCCCCGGCGATGTGGGTTCTCCTGTCACTACGTAAGAAACCCTCTTGGCTGTTTGCCGGTATTCGTCAGCCGCCGTGTGAATTCAAACTCCGTTTCGCTTATTTCCGAGGAGAACACACACGGTCTCTGTGGGACGCAGGCCGTAGCGCCGGGCTCCCACCTTCACACGGAAAGCGCTGATGGGTTTTGCGACATGAGCCGACCCCTGATGGTCCCGTGCGTCTGTCTGTCAGCGTAGGTCCTGCCCTGCGCGCTCGGCGCCTGAAGGAGTTTCTCTTCCACCCCGGGTGGGGTCTGCCGGTTTTGCCCTCCTTCCACGTGAGCAGTGTGCACGACAGCCCCCCCCTCGGGCTCTGTGGACCAGTCTGCTCTCCTGGGCTTCACGCCGCTCTTGGCTCTGGGGGTCCGTCTCTCAAAGTCTCTGTGGTGGTCGTTCTCGTGTGTCAGTCTGGCTGGGCCACGGAACCCACGTACATGGTCAGACGTTATTTTAATGCTTCCATGGACGTGTTTCTTGGAAGAGATCTACATTTAAGTGAGTAGACTATGGAAGCAGATTCCCCGCCACCATGTGGAGGGCCTCATCCAATCCGTTGAAGGCCTTAGGAAAAAGTCTGGCCTCCTCTTTGGAAGGGAGAACTCTGCCAGCAGGTGGCCTGGGGGCTCCAGCCTTCCTGGGCTGGTAGCCTGGCCGTCTGCTGTGTAGAATCTGGACCGGGCGGCCTCCGGGTCTGCGGGAGCCGGTCCCGTACAATCCCTCTCCCTCCGAATGTATATGTTGCACACGCGCATTGCGTCCCTGTGGCCCCGTTTCTGGGGGTCTCTCTGGAGAGCCCTGCGTGGCGCAGCCGCGGTCCCAGTGCTGGCACGAGCAGTGCCCGCCGCCCGCTCTCCCGCCCCGCGCTGCCGGCACGCGGCGTCCTCCGTCTGCCGCCTGGCCTCTCGTCAACCGTCCCCCCGGAGCAGCGCCGGCGGCCCTGCTGAGGCGCCCTTGTCCCTCACTGGTGGCTGCACGAAGTGGACACACTTCAGAAACGTTCTTTCAGGAAATTTGCACACGTAGAGACTGGTCATTATTCCTTGGACTTGGACATGAAGCCTCGGAGCTTCGTTGCTTCCTGCCCTTGACTCTGGGGTCAGTGGGTCCCGGGGGAGCAGAGCGGGGCTGGGCGTCTTCTCCGATCACAGCTGACTTCGCCACGATGGACAGTGTCCTGTCAGGAGAGATGACTTTCTCCTCCCGCTGCTTGGTCTGTCCGTCATCTGGGGATGACTGAAGGCTCAGAACCTCTGTCCTTGTTCCTGCTTGCGGGTGCCATGTGGTACCACGGCGGGCCGCCCTCCCTCGCTGCATCACAGACTGTGGTGCGTGTCCCTGGAGCGGCGGTGGCTAACCAAGGCGTGAGTCACACGGCAGGGCGGCTGCCCCTGCCTGAGACCTGGATGGGGACGTGCACACCCACAGCCCCTCCCTGGGGCCGCCATTGAGCCAACGGTGCCAGGACGCCGGGCCGGCCCTCGCCCAGGTCCAGGGGCCAGGGGCTGTCCCCGCCTGCCGCCTCGGTCATACACAGTGCCCTCTGAACCGGTTCCGACACTGAGGGTCCTGATGGGGCCAGGCTTGCCCACCGGGTGGGCGTCCTGTTTGCACAGTTGCACTGACCGCTCAGAAAAGACCTGATGCTGACCCCCAGGGCCTCCTGACTTCTGTCCTCTCTGGGGCCATGCCCTGCCCCACGAGAGCCCCCAGGGAGGTCTCGCATCCATTCCTGCCCTCCCAGTCCAGGCCGGAGAGTGGCACCGGGCCTGGTGGAAGAGGGTCCCAGGGACACCCACACCCTCCCCTGGGACCTATGACAATGTTAGCTTCCTCGACAAGGTGTGGGGGGTGAGGTTGCTGAGCAGCTGACCTTAACACAGGACACTGTTCCTGACCGTCCACATGGGGGTCCTCTGACGTCACCGACACCTCCGACTGAGCGCCTGGCGCACGAAGACACAGATGGAGGCTCCCATTCTGCCCGGAAGCCTGCGGAATTTCCGCCCGGATTAAAACAAGGGCCTTTTCCTCCTGGAGAGAGAGGGTGCAGGGAGCCCCCTCCAGGAGCTGTTTGAACGGCCGCCCGGTGTGGTGCCCACGAAGGGGGCGCATCAGCTGCCCAGACTTCAGAACGCTTTTCTAACCCAGCGGCTCCCAGCGGCCTGTTTATTTCTTGTGAAGACTGGACCCTATCAGCGACTTTTGCTAATTCTCGACCACGAAGGAAGACACACCAGTGTTTTTAGTGGATTTAGGGAGACTGGTGACGACAGCGATTCTCATCTCTGCCCTCGGGTCCTGTTTGCAGGCGGGTCCCCAGATGTGGCGGGGCTTCCCCCTGCTCTGGGCGTCCGCACCTGGCAGGTGACCTGGGGCGCTGGCGCTGGAGGGCCCCACCCTTCCCCGCCCGCCAGGGTCCCGGCAGGGTGCCTGAGCTTTGAGTCACTCCCCGCCCCCCGCTGTGATCTGTCCAGCCGGTGGCACAGATCTGAGGACGGACGTGTGGCTTCCTGACCCCCGTCCACAGAGCTGGGGCGTGGCCCCCTGCTCCTTTTCGGCCTCGGGACACAGGAGTCACAGTGGCTGTCCTGTGTGTTGTGTGGGTACAACCACCTTCCGTAGCTCGGAGCGGCTGTCTCTTGGGGACCCTGAGGGCTGTCCCCCCGCCGTTCCCTGGAATGAGCGAGGCTCCGGGCTCGTGGCGAGAGCCCCTCCCTGGGCCACACGACTTAGAGGTGTCTGTGCTCACAGATCATTGCGGGCTGGGAGTCCAGGGGGCAGGCCCCCCGCCCCGCCTCCCGAATCTGATCAAGTCAGCTTGTTTTCATATGTAGAGTTCATATATTTTGATTAAATTATAGATGCGTTGTATCCTGCTTTACCCCGAATTTTAACATCTTTTGTAAAAAAAAATAAAAAATAAATCTTTTGTACCGTTATTTTCAACGACAGCTTAATAACCCCCCTCCCCCACCGTATGGGTGCTTCTGGGTGTTCCTGTCACACATCAGTACAGGGACTATTTTAGCACTGGGTCTTGGGATTTCATTATAAGAAGTCCAAGAAAGGGGTCAATGAACGTTGTCACCTGTTTCTTAAATCTCGTTTGAACTGAAAACACCTCTTCCCTCCAGGGGCGGTCCTGGGGGAGGGGCTCCGGGGGCTCGCAGCGCGCCCTCAGCCTCCTGCACTCGCGGGGCCCGGGCGGGGGCCGAGCCAGGAGACGGGGTGAGGCCGGGCGTCTGGGAGAAGGCGCTGAGGTCAAGGCGCCTCCCGCACGTGGGCCGGGCTCCCGCTGTGCAGGCGGCCGGGCGGTGGGGACGGCAGCGCCACCCGCTCTGTGACCAGCAGGGGGCAGTGTCCCAACGCGGATGGCAGGAGTTCGCGCAGCTCAGGGGCGGCAGCCGGGGATCAAAGCCCGGCCGGGGCTGTCTTGTGTGCGCCCTGGACGCCCAGGAACCAAGCAGCACGGCTGTGTGCTCCGGAAACAATGGTGTCACAGTGAGGCTAGTACAGGGCTTCCCTCGGCCGCTGCCTTCACGTCTTCCTCCATCCCAGCCGGCTCTCCAACTTAACTGGATTGCTTGTTTTATTTATTTTATTTTTAATTTTAGAGAGAAAGAGACCATGAGCAGGGGAAGGGCAGAGAGAGAGAGAGAGAGAGAGAGACAGAGTCCCAAGCAGGCTCTGCACGGTCAGCACAGAGCCTGATGCGGGGCTCGAACTCACAAACCACAAGACCATGACCTGAGCCGAAGTCGGACACTCAACCGACTGAGCCGCCGGGCGCCCTTCTTTTTCTTTTCTTTGTCCGTTTCCAGTTCCTGGAATCAGAAATTTGATTTCTGAACAGATCGAATTCATGTATCATTTTTCTTCTGTTTTCTGTATTCTGGTCTTTTCGTCCTGCGTTCCAGGAGGGCTCTGGGGATCTGTCCCCGCCCCCCCCAACCCCGGTTCTTGTGTTCACTCGGCCAAGATTTTTCTTGGTCTCTAGGTGGGAAAACTAGCACCTGTTTCGTTTCCATTGATGCCATGTCTTCTCTTGTAAGTGTCAGGTGATTAGTTATAGTTTTTAAAGAGTTTCTCCTGGTGTCCCGCACTTTCTGGGGCAGAAGTGAGAGGAGGGCGGGAACGGTGTGGCTGGCGGGTCCCCAGCGGGGGGCTGGTGGCGGGCTGGCGGGGGGCTGACGGGGGGCTGGTGGGCTCCCCGGCGGGATGCAGGCGGGCAGCGGCGGGCTCCCTGACCGGGTGGAGACTGGCAGCTGGCCCCTCGCGGGGGTCTCCTGCCCGGGTGTGAGCCCGCTGAGCCCTGCAGGTACAGGATGTGGGGTCTGTGCGTGTCCCCAGGACGGGCCTGGCTGTGTGACTCTGTCGGGGTCTGCGGCTGTCTTAGTCTCTGTCTTAGTGTCACCTGAGCCTCCACTTTTGGGGCCTGGGGCTCCGGTTCTCACATCTGGGCGTCTTCCCGTGGTGGCCCCTCGCGGGCCCCTGACCTTAGGAGGGTCCAGCTTTTCTCAATTTCTCCTGGCTTCAGGGCGTTCTAGGGCAGGGTGGCCATCGTGCCTTTGTTTACCCGGACTGTCTCAGCCCCCATTCGTGCTCAGAAGCGGGGTGGTCTTGGTAGAAGCATGAACGTTTCCTGGGGTTGAGGTCCTGTCCCCCTGCCCCCTGCTGTGGGGACGGCCTCCTGTCCCCTGACCCCTGCTCTTCCCGCCCTGGGCCCAGCTGTGGTCAGGGGCTGTCATCAGGGCTGGCCCGTTTTCTCCGCGGGCCTCTGGGAAGTGACTTGTTCACCTGCAGTGGGGGTGGGGTTCTTGTGTTCTGCGGGGCACACTCCTTCAGGGTTGTGGCAGAACGTCAGGAAACCCTGGCGGGACCGCGGGGAGCCCTGCGTTCTGTGGGTGGGTGGGTGGAGCTAAGCCAAGCCGGAAGAGCCATAATCACGGGGACGAGTGGCTGGCAGCTCATGAGGGTCTGCAGGGCCCGAGGGCCTGAGACCCAGCCCCTGCCTGTGTGGGAACCTCCCGTGGAGGAAGTGGTTCTGGGGGCGGGGGGGGCCGGGCCTGGAGGCCTCATAGGACTCGGGGTCTGGGGACAATGTCAGCAGACAGGGGTGCTGGAACCGCCAGCCTCTGCCTCTCCCCTCCACCTGTGCAGGGGTGCGTCAGGCCGGGTGCTCTGTGTGACAGAAGCATGTTAGTGGCGGGAGTAAAGGCCTTGTCGTGGCCGGCAGCCCGCATCTCCCTGACGTCTGTTTGCTTCGGTTTCTCGGGGTAGACGGAGTTCACGTTCTCTCGGAAAATAGCGGCTCTTTCACAGACGCGGAGTGTTTACGAGGGTTTGCTACCCGCTGTGGCCTGGCCTTTCTGAACCGTCAGACCTGCTGGACCACTAGGCGGGGACCTGTCTGCCGCTGGCGGGGGGGCCCGAACCCTGCTCCCGACCCCGAGGGCCTCCGAGGCGTCTGGGCGGCAGCTGGGCTCTCGGGGGCTCCGGCTGGCGGGGCTCTGGCCGGGGGCTCCCGGGGTCTGAGGAGGCCGAGGGAGGAGCCTGTTTCTTCTCGGTTCGTTTTCCCGGGGAGCTCATGAGACTGTGGACCCGCTTCACTTCCAAGGAGGACGTCTCTCGCCCGCTTCTGCTGGGCACAGCCGCCACACGCGGCCGGTGGGCACAGAGAGGGTCAGGGCCAGGCTGGCCGAGACCCCCGGCTCGGTGTCAAAAGACTGCTGGCCAGGCAGACTGTCCAGATCGCGTGGCCTCCATCGGAGAGACGTGGGAAGCACCAGCCGCTCGGCTGGGGCTCCCGGGAGAGGGAAGCCGAGGGCTCGGAGCAGGGCCGTGAGGCTCGTGGGCAGCTCTGGGGGGGCGCGGGGTCCCCGAGGCCGTCCGTGTCCAGACCCGCCCGGGTCTGGATCTGCGGTCCCCCCGGCGGACCTTGGCCTTGCACCTGAGCTGGCCTCTCTCGGCGCACAGCAGGAGCAGCAGCAGGCCCCACGTGACTGGCTCCGACCCGCCCTCGGGCCCAGTTCTGGCGCCCTCGCCCTGTCCCCCGGCACCTCCGGGCCTGGGCAGGGTGACGGCTGCGCTCGGTGTCCTGCCTCCTCCCGGGCCCTGCGTCACTCAGCCTGAAAAGAGAGCCTCACCCGCCCCCCGCCCCCCGTTTCTCAGCGCCGGACGCACCCCCAGCATCCCCCCAGGAACCTGCCAATTCTCGGGCACCAGACGGGGAAGGAAGGTGCTGGCTGCCCGAGACGGGGGTCCACGTGCTCCTGCCAGACCCAGGCCCCGCCGGAGACGGCCACAGAGACTTCGCGCCAAACCTAAGTGTGGGGGAGGTGGCTCTGTCTTCCGGTCACTTGGGCCCCGCTGTCTCTGTGTGACGGGACAGCCTTCCTGTCCCCACGGTTACCGCCCAGCATCTGATGCTGGATGTCAGCTCAACGGCCAGGTTGACAGTGTGCACCCCGCTCCGAAAAGCGGGGAAGAGGCGGCAGGAGCAATTGACTCGCCCTTTGGGGCCTCTGAGAATGTGCTTTGGAAGCGGATGACTTACGTCCTTTTGTAGCCGGGGAGCATTGGCTTCTAAGTGATGTGTGTCCAGGCTCCGTCCTGGAACCTGTCAGGGAGCAGGCGGGAGTGGAGAGGCCCTGGCCAGGCTGCGGCACAGCAGAGGTCCACAGGCAGTTTCGGGTGCTAGTCTTAGGGAGGAGAGAAGGGCCTGATGGGGTCAGGCTTGGGGGCTCGGCCCCCTGCTGCTGGTGTGGGGCTATGGCAACCTCTTGGGACTGTCCCCAGACCCCGCCCTGGCTGGCGGGCAGAGGGGATGGCGGCCAGAGCGTGTGCTGCTGGGGCAGAGGGGGCTGGGGGTGGAGGGCCCTGGCACTCCCCCGGCTTCCCCATGCCCCTTTCTCCACCTGCTTCTGTGCACATCTGGGGGAGTGGGTGGGGCTGCCTGGGGAGAAACCGGGAGGTGGGCTAGAGGCGACAGCCCGTCACCCTGTCATCCCGGATCTGGAGAAATACAGCTGGATGGATGCTCACTCCTGCCGTCCGAGGACGCGGCGTCTTCATGCACGGCGTTGGCATCACGTGTGGGTGCTAATTTAGTCCCACTGTTTCCCTCACAGAGGGTTTGTTACTGTGGGAATAAAATGAGTTATAAAATAAGGCAAAGCCACTTACTCTGACTTATGGTCTCAAATTCAAACCAAACACCACCTTCGGTGTTTTTCTGCTTTGGGGGAACCAGTCACCGGCGTGGAGTAGATATTTCACCCGGCTTCCCTGCCTTCACCCTCTGGATGTCCGTTTGGACTTGCTCTGTCTTCCTGATGCTACCAAGTATTGAACTCGTAGAAGAAGTGAATGAAATGCATCTTCGGACGAGGTTAGGTAATGCCTTACACTCGGTGGAAGGCAAACCTTTAAAACACCGGGCAGCAAGTGCGTTAGTCTTGGGAGGGATTAGCAAGATCGTATTCATGGCTGGGTGTCTGCTGTGCTGTGGGCGGCGGGGCGCCCCGGCGGGTCATGGGGGGCGGCACACGCCGGCTGCACCCCAGCTGTCGCGGGCTGGGAGGTGGCCGCTCCCCCGGCCATCCTGGGCTGTTTACCAGGGCTCAGGCGGCGGGGGGGCCCCGGGCCCGGCCAGACTGGGAGGAGATTCCGGACACCGCCTCCGCCTGGCCCTTCTGCGGTTTAGATGGCACCAGAATTGCGCAGTGTTTAAAATAATTTATGCACGGCTGTGGGGTTTCACATTTCCTATTCATGCCCCTAATGAGCAGCTTAGCCTGCCGTGTTAATAAGTGCTCTGAATGTCTGCTAGTTAGTGTCCTGCTCCAATTACCTGGGGTCTGAATGAAGGCCGGCTCTCCCCGGCGGCCTAAATCATGACGGTTTACTCCCTCGTTTGTTGCGTAGCTGCCTCTCCGGGGGCTTTGGAAGACTGCGCGTTGCTGTAAATAACCCAGAACCGCTCTCGGACACGAAGCCGTAGGCCTGGGGGGGCCGGGCTGCCCCAGCTCCGTGTCGGCTGTGACCTCTGTTCTCAGCCTCTGCGCGCTCCCCGTTTACCGGCTCTCCGCGGCCACGGCCTGATCTAAACGTCAGTGCAGCACCAGATTTGGGCACGTAAGGTCTTGACTGGAGCAAGTCCCCGGGGGGATGGGACCGTGGTGGCGCTGTGGTCACCGGCCTGGGCGGCCTTCCCCCGCTGCCAGGGCCCCGCGGTGGCACGCTGGCTATGCTGGGAATATTCCGGCATCTCCGGGAACCTGTCCCTTCTGGTAGAACAGCTACGTTCTGCCGGGGTCTGGCCCGCACTCACGGCCCTGGCCCCTCCTTTCTGAGCTCCAGCTCCCCCGGCCGCCTCGGGCCAGTCCCCCCACGTGCTGTGCTGGCTCTTTCCTGCCTGGAGACTTTGCGGGAAATGGCCTGTCCCTTCCTTCCCCCCTCGGACGCCTGCCTCGAGCCTGGACCGCCTGTTCCTCCTGCTCCCTTCAGGGGTCCTCACTGTCCCCTCCCCAGCTCTCAGTGCATGAGAGACGTGTCTGTGTCTGACCCCCACGAAGCCCAGCATCTGCCTCCGAGTATCTGTCAGACAAGTAGGCCGTGCAGTGGGGGCGCCCTGGGGGACGGGCGGCCTGCCCTGCCTTGGGCACCGCTCTGGAAGACGTCAGGTGTCCATCCTGGGTGAGGTCAGGTTCACCACGGCTGGACGGAGCCTTCCCAGCAGGGGCTGTCTGCCCCCAAGACTGGGGGGCTGGGCCGGCGTCGGACCCGGTGGCTGGGGTGCTGGCTCCCACGTGGAGGGAATGACACCGGCGGGATTCGGGGGGAGGCTGTCTGGCCCCCCGGCTGGTGCTCACACAGGTACTCAGTTCTGGAAACCGGAGGGGGCGGAGCTGCCGTCGTGACAGTTGACTTTGTCACTCCTCCCCGCGTGCAGAATTCGGTCCATCAGGTTGGATTCGGGACTGGGCCGTGTGCCGACCTCGTGGCCGTGCGTGCGCGTGGGCCGCTTTGTACCGCGGCCTCGTCCTGCCCCGGCCAGTACTGCTGCGGGCTCGTGCGTTCTCCGCACCGACAGTCTCCGCGGAGTCCGCCTCCTACACGGAAGACCCGCGAGTCCAGCCGGCTCGTGCTCCAGCGCAGACTGGAGCCTCGTTCGCGGAGGCGGAGCCCTGCGAGCACCTCGCGTGTCCAGGGGCGGGACGCGGGGGTGCGGGGACGCGGGGAC
>PISW01017557.1:0-10152 GCA_004023785.1 Mungos mungo
AAAAAAAAAAAAACAAAGACAAAGGCTTAAGAACAGCCAGAGATAGGAGCCATCAAAGGTCTCATAAAGCTCTGCCACTCGAGATGAGGCATGTAATCAAGCGCCCTGGCAGCCTGTTAGAAATGCAGACTCCCAGGCCCCGGCCCAGACCGGCCCTATCAGAATCCGCATTTTCACAAGATCCCTCAGGCACGAAAGCTCTCAACCAAAGCACTAGGTACTAGGCACTCGACCGTCGATTTATTGTCTCCTGAAGGCACATCGGAGTGAAGAACGGGGAAAAGCAGAAGCTTAGAGAAGCCCCGGGTACACAGGACACCCTCTGCCCACGCCTGACCTCCAGGACCCTGTTTAAGGAGGAAGGTCAGCCCTGGAAGGGGACCGGGGGCCCCTGCTGCTGCTGAGTGCGATGCGGAAACCGTTTTCCCTCAGGAAGGGGGTGAATCGGTCATACTCCCCCAGATCTGGGGCTTCCACTCTCCTGATGACACCAGCGCAGATTTATTTACACCTTGTGGCAGAGGAAGGCACGGTGATTGCACGGACGGTGAGGGAGGCAGCCCGTGAGCGCCGCTGTCACCGGCTCTGATCCACAAGAGCCCACGACCTCATCTGGCAAGTTCTGACGACGGACTCATAAACGGTTATAACTAACATGAAAGGAGAAAGAGTCTGCGCACCTGAGACATAACAGGACTCCTTTGTCTGCGGTGAAAATGGACACCGTGTGTCTCACCTGTGTCTGTTTCATGGCCTACCAAGTCTGAACTTGCGCCACTAACGAGCTATTTCCAACTCAAAGGCCTGCTATGGGTGACCAGACAGAGGAACGTGATGTCAGCCTGGCCTGGGAATATCTGCAAATCTTTCTTCCCAAAAGGCAATTGAGACAACTCAGAGTTGACTTTAAGAAAGGAGAGAGGAGAGGGGAGGGGAGGGGAGGGGAGGGGAGGGAGGAATCTAATATATACAATTAAGGGAAGGGAAGGGAAGGAGGGAATCTAATATATCCAATTGCCTGTTCAGTTCTTTTGTGTAAGGGTTGGCATTAAACAGTCAGGGGCACCTGATGGCTCAGTCAATTCGACTTCAGCTCAGGTCATGATCACACGATTCCTGAGTTCAAGCCCCTTATCAGGCTCTGTGCTGACAGCTCAGAGCCTAGGGCTTACTTCAGATTCTGTGTCTTTTTTTCTCTCTGTCTCTCTCTCTCAAAGATAAATTTTAAAAATCTTTTTTCAATCTTTTAAACAGACATAGCAGACAATGACCAGTTCCTATATTCTGTTCATCTGTACCTAATTTACCTTTTTCTCACCAGATCCCTAACACCTAGGCGAGCAGCTGCCCCTTGCTCTCTCCTTTAAGAAGCCAGAAATGTTGGGGGGGGTGCGCCTGGGTTAAGCATCTGACTTCAGCTCAGGTCCTGATCTCACAGTTCCGAGGGTTCGAGCCCCACGTCAAGCTTTGCGCTGACGGCACAGAGGCTGCTTCAGATTCTCTGTCTCCCTCTGCTCCTCCCCTGCTCCCACATTCGTTCTCTCTCTCTCTCCAAAAAAATACACATTAAAAAAAATGAGGCTGGAAATGTAAGGCTTGTGTAATTTCTCAAGTCAGAAGCCAAAAATCCATACTCTCCTCCCCATTTGAATTTGGAACTCAGGCTGGCTGCTTTCTGCAAAACCTGAGGGGGGACAGAGGTGTGGATAGAGAGTGAGGCTCGTGGGGACGCCTGCCACATTCTGTTGGGCTGGCCAGACACCTGCCGGCCTTGAGAAATCTCTCCCTCCGGCAAATGTGATCCGCTGTCGCCCCTCTGGAAATAAAACAGCATCCTCTTAAATCCTCAGAAGCTTAGCTGGCCGCCATTGGGTTTCATGGGCTTCTAAAATACCAGTCAGCAGTGAATGGCTAAAACAAATTAAATAAAAAATAATAATTTTCTGGCATCGAGCTCGGATTGGAAGAGAGAATAAAGTGAAATGGAACAAAGACGTTGGAAAGAACAAAGGCACATATACATCGTCGGGCCCTGCCCCCCTGCAAAATCCATGCTGCAATCTAAATTAAATTATAACTAATAGCGGCAGTTTTGTTCGAGTATCTCAAATTATCACTTCAGATGCTGAGGCTCACGTGGTTTCCATGGCGACGTTTTCTCTACGAGATGTCAGCTACTATCTATAATTTTTTTGTCCCTGATATATGACAACCTGAAGCTTTTAGTGCCTTTCGTTTGGGGAGTTTTATGTTAGATAATCTCGATTTCCTTTCTTATGCATTTAAATGTGTGTTTTATTTGCAATTGGTTTCTGAGCCTAAAGTCTACACTTTTACGTATTTTGAAACTTAGTAAATAAGAACCACGACTACCTCATTTATTTTGTGGACCAAAAAAATCAACAAAAAAAGCTTTATTATTCCATTTTCTCCCTCCCTGCTCCATGGGACAGGCAAGAAATTGGAGGCTAAAGAATTCAAATGTCTCTTTAATAGTCTGTTCTTGCAACCGTTTTGTAAATCGTTTCTTTGGGCGTAAGCACCTGCCTGGAAACTTCTCCCATTTTTCACATTCTCCAAATGTGATAAAAACATTTTTTTATTCTAACAGCGATGTTTTAAGGCACAATTAGCACTGTTCATGATTTCATGATTTTACTAGTGTCTCCATGGTGATAATAAGCCTTCTCTCTGTGCCGTTTGGGTCCACGAGGGACTCGTGTCTGGACCAAGAGAATATTGGCCTTTTGTTCTCCTACAGTGTTGGTTCGGCGGTCACCACATTGTTCAGCCTGTACCGTCATCGTGCGGAATTATTTTTTTGTCAGATGAATTGCCTCTTGCCGTCAGGATTTGAAGCCGGACAAGTTCAGATGCCTTTATTTATCCTTGGCTTCCCCGGGCAGTTAGTTCACCAACCACAGGGGAAACAACTGAGCCTTCATTGTCTTGAGACCGTGCAGTTGTGTTGAGGATTTGACAGAGCCAGTGTAGACTGTGTCTTTTATGGGGAGCGATGCCCCTAGGCCTGCCCTTACGAAGTTTGCTTTCTCATCAGAAACCGTTCAGCCTAGTGTTTTACAAGTCATTTCTAGAGCCAGTTTCCTGGGTTCAAACACTGGTCCTACCACTTACTGGTTATGGGGCCTCAGACAAGCTTTTAGCCTTCCAAAATGGGATGGACATGCCAGCCCGTCAAGGTTCACATGAGGATGGAATGAGTTAATCCATGAAAAGGACTTAAAACAGCGCATGACTTGGAGCACCTGGGGGGGCTCCATCTGTTAAGTATTCGACTTCAGCTCAGGTCATGATCTTGACATTCAGAGTTCGGGCCCCGCGTCAGGCTCTGTGCTGACAACTCAGAGCCTGGAGCCTGTTTCAGATTCTCTCTCTCTCTCTCTCTCTCTCTCTCTCTCTCTCTCTCTCTCTCTCCCTCCCTCTCTCTTTCTCTCTCTCTCTCTCTGTCTCTACCCCTCCCCCGCTCATGCTGTGGTGTGTGTGTCTCTCTCTCTCAAAAATAAATAAACATTTAAATTAAAAAAAAAAACAGTGCCTGACTTGTAGGAAGGGCCATTATTATTATGCCCTAATTACCTTGTTCCTGAAATTTGAATTTCACGTAAATTTACATCGTGTATTCCACTGTGGGAGGACAGCACTTCTAGGTTGATTCCGCCAGCCACTTGCTCTCCTGGACCCTGATGAGTTTTATATGTGAAGAACGTGTCATCCAAACGATGACTACCTTACAATCCTAGAATTTAGAGTTTTACTATCCATCACATACAAACAACCTGCACAGCCACCGGGGCCCTGGTCACCTGATGCCCCTTACCTCCCGGCAGGCCGGGTTCAGAACTTGTCTCTCAAGAGCCCTGGTTGGCTCAGCTGCCAGGGACCGGCCCCGTGCCCGCCCTGCACTGCACACAGGGTAAGAGCGGCTGGTGAGACTGTCGCTTGCTTTCCTGACAAATCCTTCCAAGAATGCAGCAAAGGGAAGGGCAAAACATTCATGCCTCCTATTCTTTGGGAGTGAGGAAGGCGTAGTTTTACTCAGCCAGCTCGAAGAATTGATCCCTCTACAGTATGTGTGTCATTATGGGGAACAACCCCCGCCCGGGCCCACGTTTACCAAATCTGTTTGTTGTTTCCTTCTTGGTTTCTGACCTGAAGGTGGAGGAGGAGGAAGAGGGAAAGTGCACCAGTACTGACTCTCCAGTGGCTTCTCATGAGGCAACGACAGTGGAAGGGAACAGGGTCCATGTGTTGAGTGTGACTCTGACCCACGTCTGAGTATGTTTGGAGCCTATGATATATTTGTCCTCTTGACGAGGAGGGGACTGGTGTACTGTAGCCTGAAGCCTCAGCCGGGCAATTTAATAAGCAGGGGGTGGGTGAAGACTCTCTCATCATCGATTCTTCCAGAAACACCGTCTGCCTGTGCGGCACTGGGTGGAGAAAGGGAGGAGCGCTGATCTCTAGGTGTGCGGAGGAAGCATGGTCTGTGTATGCCAGTGTCGTGGGGGTGGCCAGACAACAAGAGGACACGCGCAAGGGAAGTAAGCAGAAATACACACGCTTCTATGAGACGCTAAATCAGAGCTGACCTAGCGCCATGCTTTGGTGGTTATCATCATGTTCTATCATTTGGAGAGCCAGGAGACAAGTATATTGGATATAGTGTTTGCCTATTTGATGTAAGTCTGGTCTTAAGACTGTTAATAGCTAGAGTTTGGAATTTTTATTTCAGTAGCCTCTACACACAACATGGGCTGAAAGTCGTGACCCTGAGAGCAAGAGTCGCATGCTCTACCAAATGTGCCGGCCAGCCTGTGTGGACCTATTCATGCCATTTCCCAGAATATAGGTTCCTTGATACTACAGCACCCCTACGATTGCTCTGCTCTCCCAGCAAACAGGGATGAAACAGAACAGAATGGAGTATGTGTCATGGATGAGCTTTGTCCTGTGGTCTCACTCATGTCTCTTGATTTCCATGTTTTCGTACGTGCATTTTCCAGAGGATGTCGGTACCCCAGGGGGAAAGGACAGTACAATGAAATAATTTCAAATATGTCTAGCAAAATAGCAATTGCTCTGCTGGCCAGGATAGAATGGATCTGCCTCGAGGGAGTAAGGACTCACATGCATCAGGACAACCGGACTTTAGTTATAAATGAAGCCGTGAAGGGGCGCCTGGGTGGCTCAGTCGGTTACCTGGCCAACTTTGGTTCAGGTCATGATCTCGCGGTCCTTGAATTCCGGGGTCTGTGCTGACAGCTCACAGCCTGGAGCCTGCTTCGGATTCTGTGTCTCCCTCTTTCTCTGCCCCTCCCCCTCTCATGCTCTGTCTCTGTCAAAAATAAAATAAAACATTAAAAAAATTTTTAAAAAGATAAATGAAGCTGTGAAAATAGGGATGCTCATGTGAGAAACAGAACCCTGACCTTGAATTTCGTGAGGACTTCTCTTGTACCTCAGGGTTTTCCACTGGTTGTTTTCTGATAATAACCAAAGACTAGTGGACCCCAGAACCATTAGTAGCTTTTATATATTTAATGTGTTCATTTCCTTTGTTGGGAAGAATAAGCATGCTTCCTGGCTTCAAGGGTTGAGTCACATTTAGGCAGCTGACTTCCAAAATTGTATCTGCATGGGAGACTGTGTCACGGAAAGAGGGCTGCAGAAACATTTACATGCCTCTTAATGGACTGATTTTATTTTAATGGTTATTTTTGAGAGAGAGAGAGAGAAAGAGATGAAGCATGAGCAGGGGAAGGGGCAGAGAGAGAGGGAGACACAGAATCTGAAGCAGGCTCCAGGCTCTGAGCTGTCAGTACAGAGCCTGACACAGGGCTCGAACTCACGGACCAGGAGATCATGACCTGAGCCGAAGCTGGACGCTCAACCAACTGAGCCACCCAGGCGTCCCAGATGATTATATTTTAACGAACATCTCATTAGCTCTAGCTGCTTGTCCGCACTATTTGTCACTGGGACTGCGGACATAACCGAGGTCGGCCTTGCCTTTAAGAGGATGGTGGCCACGTAAGGAGGGCAAGAATTAAGACCGATTGGCTGACAAGAGGGCCAGACACATAGGTGGCAAAGGCTAGTTTTAGGAAAGAGGTAAGAAAGATTTGATGGACAGAGAGGAAGAGCAAGGCAGAAGTGAGGGGGCCATTTGGATGACCAAGGACGTATTGACCTGAAGCGTCGGGAGTCTGTGTGCCTAGAGTGTCAAGTTGGAAAAGTGATCCTGGCAGGGAAGAAGCAGGAGAGAAATTCAGCTCAAAGGAGGCCTTCCTCCTCCTACAAGGGATTTCGGATCTTATACCAAAGGTGATCCTGGGGTGAATTTAAATGTTTTCTTCTAGTTCTTCTCATTCTTCTTGCGTCATCTCAGGTCACGCCCACGCTTTCCGGTACTGTTCACATCAATAACTTCAAGGAAACCAGGGAGCGGGGCGGATCCCCATCTCTAAGAATCTGTGTTTCTGCAGTTTTGTGGCCAAGGATACAAAGCCGTACAGTAGGTTTTGGAGCAGAGAGAAACTGCGGTGTGTTCTCCCATCGCCGTGACCTGAAGCAGAAAAGCAAACAGCTTCATAGAGTCACGACCATCACACAATAGAATGATCACAAAATTGCCACTGTCATGTTTTGTTTCCATAGTTAATGTATTTTGAAGGTTCATGTTATTTAAAATTGATGAGATGTCTGAGTTTCTCAAAAGGAGAGAAATAGAAGCCACTCATAGGATACCGAATGTCAGGTAGACATCTCCATCTGGGTGTCCCATAGGCACCTCAAGCTCAGTACCTTCAAGACAAAATGGATCTCTCTCCCTCATCCCCTGTAAAGCTGCTCCTCCCGTAGGCCCTGCCCAGACGAAACTGTCTGGATGGCTGCCTCTTCAGCCCTCAGAAGGCAGGATGGGGAAGATGGATGACCTAGGAATTAACTCTGCATGGGTTCCAATCCCATCTGGGCCACTAGACAAGCTTGATGACTTTCTAGAAGGACATGGACTAAATCGTGTCCAGAGAAGGGTAATTACACTGTCAGAAGGCCTGGAAATGATGTCAAAGATGAGTAGTGAAAGTATAAACTTCCATCCTCGAAAGGAAACTCTCCGTCTCTCAGTCTTGGAAGGGTGGTTTATGTCAGGTAGGATTATAACCAAATCTTACCATGACCTATGAGTGTATGAGTTACAGCATGGCAACTACGAAGCAGTTTTAAGCAATTTACTGTAACTTGATAGGGTCAGAACTAAAACTACATCCATGCTTTAGATTAGTGTTTTGACTATGGAAACCAAACTCTTCAATGAGGCACAGAAATTTCTCGTTAATAACAATTTTCATCTTTATTATTGTTCACTGCGGATCCCTAGCACTTAGAATGTTGCCTGGCATAGCATTCTGGAAAGATTTGTTCAAAGACTGAATAAATTCATTTGTCACGTCTACGAATAATACTTCTCTGAAGAGAAAATTCAGGTTTAAAGGAGAAACCAAAATTTCCAAAAATATTATTTGGAAACCATTTTTATTCACATGGGATAATTTTATGATCCTCCTTAACGTTAGGTACTGAGATGCAAGATCATTGCATCCTTGCGCTGACACTTGGAACATGAGTATCAGTCCATGCTGTCCACGCCGGAAGGTCCTAACAGGCACGGGCAAAGTCGTTGTCTATCTCCCTAGACTTAGGATTGGACCAGTTAAAACAAGCACACAACAATGAAAGGTCTCTGCCACACCCACCAGATAAGGAATGGGGAGAATAGGAAAAGTCCCAAGGACTCTCATTTGTATCTTTCTTAGTGTCTGTATTTTAATCAAATCGATCGGCTTGTGTGGCACTGATGGCCAAGCTGATTTGGAATATGATTGATCCAGGAATGAATAATTTTTCTGGTCTTAAGTAAGGATATCAAGTCCAACAGAGAAAAGATTAAGTAGCATTTACTGGCAGGATCTGAAATCTCTCGTTCTGGGGGCCTCTTTTCCTGGGGAAAGGGAGAGGAAAGGCCCTACTTACTTTTTGTCATTTTCCTGGGGATCCTTAGGAGCGGAGAGCTGGAGGATAAATCTTAGGAAACCTGGGTCCAAGTTGAGATCCTCCTTGAACCTCACACAGACCTCTTTCCTCAGTGTGTACGCAGTTAATTATGCAAAATAACTACTTCAAACATTTTTTAA
The DNA here is from genome assembly GCA_004023785.1 of Mungos mungo. Taxonomy (NCBI): domain Eukaryota; kingdom Metazoa; phylum Chordata; class Mammalia; order Carnivora; family Herpestidae; genus Mungos; species Mungos mungo. The sequence continues at coordinate 8,217 of PISW01017557.1, forward strand.
ATACCTAATTGATGCTGTTCAGTAACCAAGGCTCTGACTAGACTGAGGTGATCTGCTGAAGGAGAAAGCAGTTTCCTTTGGAATATTTGCCTTCAACCCAAACATCAAAATCAGAGGTCCAATGAATATGAAATAATTTATGAAGTTAAATTAGCTCATATGGATGGTAACAGATACTCTGCCAACCTCTAGAAAGACTTCAGGGTCTATTTGCCTTCTGTGTAATTGAAATTCATCCTAGAGAAACACCTAAGTTTAATATAACTGATTCTGATTTTTTTATAATAAGGAAAGAAATGGAAACTTTATTAGGCAGCTTATCTTATTCTCAACTCTTAAGAAATTTGAGCCCCTTATATATTCCTGACGTGTCCTGTGGTTTATTAGAGTCATGTAAAATGTTAATTTAAAGAAATGATTCCTTTGTGGTTTTTTTTAACGTTTATTTATTTTTGAGAGACAAAGAGACAGAGCGTGAGCAGGGGAGGGGCAGAGAGAGAGGGAGACACAGAATCTGAAGCAGGCTCCGAGCTGTCAGCACAGCCCGGCTCGAACCCACAAACCGCGAGATCATGACCTGAGCCGAAGTCGGCCGCTTAATCCACTGAACCACCCAGGCGTCCCAAAATGATTCCATTTTAAACTAATGCTATAAGATATAAAAGGCCTACAAACATACCTCATGTAGATAGATAAAAGTAGATGGGAGGCAGATTTCAGCCAGAGATGAGAAAAAGGATTCTAATCCAGAAGCTTGCCTGTCAGTGGAACTGGAGCAGGCCAGCCCAGGTAGTTCTAGGATTCTCCAGTACTCCCCCAGAGAACTGATCCTGCTTATCTGGGCCTCATCCGAGAGAACAACCGGAGCGCGGGTGGAGGCACTGTGATTTGTGGAACCAGTGGCAGGATGGGTCTGTCGGAAATGGAGCTCTCCTGGGGAAACAGGAAGTGTTGGAGAGTTGTATGAAAAAAAATCCACGTCGGATTATTTGGGATTAATAGTATCCTTGACTCTTACACTTGACTTTTCTATTTCTTCCTCTGTAGCCAGTGCTGATTTTCCATATAATCCAGGACAAGGCCAAGCTATAAGAAATGGAGTCAACAGAAACTCGGCTATCATTGGAGGTGGGTGATGCGTTGAACAGGCTACGCACCTGTGGGAAGTAATAATTGTCGATAAATGTGTCGTCTTAAAAAAAAAAACAAAACCATCACCTAGATTTTTACTTGATTCATTTTGTTATTTAAATATGACTGAAGATTGTGACATATGGATATGGAGATACGGTTGTAAATGTAATCTGGCTACTTCAAAAAAAAACCCATTTATTTTTGAGACAGAGAGGGATCGTGAATGTGGTAGGAGCATAGAGAGACAGAGGGAGACACAGAATCCAAAGCAGGCTCCAGGCTCTGAGCTGTCAACACAGACCCCAACGGGAGGCTTGAACTCATAAACCATGAGATGGTGACCTGAGCCAAAGTTGGACGCTTAACCACCGACTGAGACACTCAGACACCCCGAGACCTGGCTGCTCTTTAATGCCGACCCTTAAGAATGGGATCATAGTGCTGAGCCGGCCAGAGCCCGGGCAGCAGGCCACCATGCAGAAGCCCGGATGTCCTTCTCCCTTCTCTCTTCTCTCATTCTCACTCCCCCACCTCCCAAATGGCCCAGGATCGCTGAGTGCAAAAACAGGAAGGACTCAGCCAGTCTGGTTTCAGTTATCTTAATAAAGACCATCAGAAAATTAATAAGCCAGGACATCTAAAATATTCCAATGTTGTTTCTCCCCATGGACAGCCACAGAATAATTAAAGTCTCCTACCACAGGGGCGCCTGGGTGGCTCAGTCGGTTAAGCGTCCGGCTTCAGCTCAGGTCATGATCTCACAGTTCGTGGCTTCGAGCCCCGCGTCAGGCTCTGTGCTGAC
>PISW01017558.1:0-10144 GCA_004023785.1 Mungos mungo
AAATGTCCATCACCTGACGAATGGATCAAGAAGATGTGGTATATATACACGATGGAGTACTATATGGCAATGAGAGGGAATGACATATGGCCATTTGTAGGAAAGTGGATGGACCTTGAGGGTGTCATGCTGAGCGAAGTAAGCCAGGCAGAGAAGGACAGAAACCATATGTTTGCACTCATAGGTCTAACAGGAAAACAGGAGAGACCTCATGGAGAACACAGGGGAGCAGAGGAGGGAGAGAGAGTTGGGGAGAGAGAGGGATATAAAACTTGAGAGACTATTGAATGCTGAAAATGAACTGAGAGTTGAAGGGGAAGGGGGAGAGGGGTAAAGAGGTGGTGGTGATGGTGGAGGGCACCTATGGGGAAGAGCACTGGGTGTTGTATGGAAAACAAGTTGACAATAAAATATTATGGGGGAAAAAAAAGATAGTGCTGGAATTCCTGGCATCAGCAATCAGAAAACAAAAGGAAATAAAACTCATAAGAATTGGCCAAGATGAAGTCACACTTTCACTTTTCACAGATGACATAATACTGTACATGGAAAACATGAAAGTCTCCACCAGAAGCTATCTCAAACTGATCCATGAATTCAGCAAACTCACAGGGTGAAAAATCAACATACAGAAATTGGTTGCATTTTTATACACCAATAATGAAGCAACAGAAAGAGAAAGCAAGAAACTGATCACATTCACAATTACACAAAAAAAATTAAAATACCTAGGAATAAACCTAACCAAAGATGTAAAAAAATCCATGTGATGAAAACTATAGAAATCTTATGAAGGAAATTGGAGAAGACACAAAGAAATGGAAAATTATTCCATACTCATGGATTGGAAGAATAAACATTGTTAAAATACCATTATTATCCAAAGCAGTCTATACATTCAATGCAATCCCAATAAAAATTACACCAGCCTTATTCTCAAAGCGAGAACAAACTATCCTAAACTTCGCATGGAACTACAAAATACTCCAAATAGCCAAAGTAATATTGAAAAAGAAAACCAAAATGGGAGGTATCACAATCCCAGGCTTTAGCCACTACTACAAAGCTGTAATCATCAAGACAGTACGTTATTGGCACAAAAACAGACACATAGACCAATGGAATAGAATACAGAACCCAGAACTGGACCCACAAATGTATGGCCAATTAATCTTTGACAAAGCAGGAAAGAGTACCCAATGGAAAAAGCATCTTTTACAGATGGTACTGGGAGAACTGGACAGCAACATGCAAAAGAATGAAACTAAGACCACTTGCTTCCACCATACGCAAAAATTAAGTCAAAATGGATGAAGGACCAGAATATGAAACAGGAAACCATCAAAACCCTAGAGGAGAAAGCAGGAAATACTTTCCTTGACTGCAACCCCAGCAATCTCCTACTCAACACATCCCGAAAAGCAAGGGAATCAAGAGCAAAAATGAACTATTGGGACCTCAACAAGAAAAAATGCTTCTGCACGGCAAAGGAGACAATCAAGAAAACTAATGAGCAACCGACGGAATGGGGAAAGATAGTTTCAAATGGCATATTGGATACAGGGCTAGCATCCAAAATCTACAAGAAACTCACCAAACTCCACACCTGAAAAACAAATTATCCAGTGAAGAAAAGGCTAGAAGACATGAATAGACACTTATCCAAAGAAGACATCATGATGACCAACAGACACATGGAACGATGCTAGTATCACTCATCATCAGGGAATTGCAAATCAAAACCACACTGAGATCCCACCTCATGTCAGTCACAGTGGCTAAAATGAACAAATCACGAGACTATAGATGCTAGCAAGGATCTGGAGAAATGGGCACCCTCCTACACTGTTGGTGGGAATGTAAACTGGTACTGCTGCTCTGGAAAACAGTGTGGAGGTTCTTCAAAAAACTATCAGTAGAACTATCCTATAACCCAGAAATAGAACTGCTGGGGATATACCCAAGTGATACAGAAGTGCTGATGCATGGGGGCACATGTACCCCCATGTTCATAGCAGCTCTTTCAACAATAGCCAAATCATGGAAAGAGCCTAAGTGTCCATAAACTGACGAATGAATCAAGAAGATGTGGTTTATATATAAAATGGAATACTACATGACAATGAGAAAGAATGAAATATGGCCATTTGTAGCAAAATGGATGGAACTCGAGGGTGTTATGCTAGGCAAAATATAGCTGGTAGAGAAGGACAGATACAATGTGTTTTCACTCATAAGTGGAACAGGAGAAATAGAGAAATAGAGGATCATGGGGGAGGGGAGGGGGAAACAGAGTTGGGGAGATGGAGGGAGGTAAACCATGAAAGACTCTTGAATACTGAAAACAAACTGAGGGATGATGGTGGTGGGGAAGAGGGGAAAGTGGGTGATGGGCATGGAGTCGGGCCCTTGTTGAGATAGCATTGGGTTTTACATAGAAATCTACTTGACAATAAACTATAACGGAAAAAAGAAATCAATAAACTTATAAAGAATAAAATAAATTTAAATAAAAGTAAAAAAATAAAAGTTAAAAAACGAAATACAAACATTATAAGATAAAAGAAAAGAGTAAAAAAATTCTGCCTGAACCAGAATTTAGAACAACAACCATAAGGACACTAGTTCGGCTTGATTAAAGCATAGAAAACACGAGGGAGATCCTTAGTACAGAAATAAATATCTAAAAACTAGTCAGGCCAAAAGAAAAAATTATATCACTGAGACATAAAACTGAATGGGTGTAGTAAACAGAAGGAAGGAAGAATAAGAGGAATGAATAACTAATACACAGGATAAAAATATGGAAAACAATACAGAACAATGAAAGAAAAAACCTGCAACATGAATGTAGACTTGGGAAACTCAGGGACTGCATAGCACATTATAACATTTGTATCATAAAACTCCCAGAAAAGGAAGAAAGCAGAAAAGGACAGAAGGTGGATTTGAGAAAATTATAGCTGAAAGTGCACCTAATATGGAAATAAATATCCAAATCCAGAAAAACAAAGAACTACCTTCAAAATCCACAAAGGATGCAGACAAGATGGCGGAGAAGTAGGGAACACTGATATCTCCATAGGCCTGCAAACATCAAACTGAGAGAATTTAAAAGCCAAAATTTTCTAATCTCCAGGAGCAGCGGTGTGTGCACTGACCCCTTATTAATATCAGCCCCATGGATGACTGTGAGTGAGACAGGGAACAGAGACTGAGGAAGGCTGCTCCAGTTCAAGGTAGAGCTGGAAAGAGAGTGCCCAGAGACTTAGTCCCGGGCTGCAGAGAGTGCGGGTCTGGAGGCTGCACAACACCTTTCAGGGCCCAAACATGCAGGAAGGCCATGCAGGTCGGCAAAGAACTTTGAGAGCTGCCCATGTGCCTGCAGCACTGCACGGGAGATGGCCACGGAGCACTGGGTGCAACAGGCAGCTCAAGACTCTGGGTGGGAACAGGCTCCCAGGGAGGTACAGAGCCAAGGGGAAGAGGAGAGACTAAAGGGAGGAGTCCTTAGACATTGGCGCACAGTGAGACAAAATTTCCATTCGCAGCCACTGGGCACAGGGAGAGAAACCCGATCACCTCAGTGGCCTGGAGATCCGGGGGCCCAGCCAACCCGCAGACCTCTGGTGGAAGCAGGGAAGGGCTGGCTTCCCAGGCCCCCTGCGCAGCCCTGACCAGAAAGCCTCTTGGCGGCCAGAGGTTACTTTGGTGGTGGCAGAAAAATTAAAGGGATTTGAAGGCCTAGTAGACCTTAGAAAACCAAAACAATTTGACCCACCCATGGCATGGGGAGATTGGACTCAAGAGAGTGGCTGGCAATGCAGGGTCTGAGAGGGGCTTGAAGTGCCGCTATTCTTCTCCCTGCATCTACTAAGGCAGAGCCTCAGAGACCAGGCCGTGAGACCCGACATACTTATATCAAACCACACCCATTCGTGCTATAGAGCCGGATTCTAATCCCTGTGCTATTTTTAATTTTTTTCTTTCAATTTTTTCTATCCTAATTATTCTTAATTCTTATGCTTCCATAATATTTTCTCTTTTCTATTTCCATATTTCATACTTCTCTCCCTATTCCTCCTGTAGTATGGGAAAAAACAACATTTAACACTACTGTGATTAGATCAACCCTTACCATCCAGATATTTTTCACATATCTCATTCTTATCTTTATCCTCCACAGGTTTTAGGCTCTCAGACAGTCCTTTATCTCTGGCTGTCTCTGTGCCCCCGTTTTTTTTTGTTTGTTTGTTTTCTTTTGTATTTTTTTCTTCCTTCTTTCTCCTATCCTGTCCTCTCTTTTCTGTTCTACTCCCTTTTTTTCCTTTCCCACTTGGATTCTTGTTTACTGGATCTGTCAGTGCATTTGCATGATTGTGTTCCCTGTATATTTGTCTGTTTTCCTTTACAGGGCTACCTCAAAAAAGAGGTGTAAGCACACATAGTGGAAAGTCTCAAATATCACTGAGTAAGGAAATATATTAATTACAAGCACAAAAAGAGAAACTGAGAGACACCATGAAAAGACTATCTGCTGAAACGACAGGCCCTGGACAGTCAATGAACCTCCTTTAAAAGAGCCATACTAACAGGCGCATAGTGCAGAAAGAGCTTTTAAAACTGATAAGAGACATAAAGCTAGCCAAAATAATGAAACGAAACAACTCTCCTTCAAGGAAACTCCACAAAGAAATCACAGCTACAGAACTGCTCAAAACAGACACAAGCAACATAACTCGACAAGAATTTAGAACGATTGTCATAAAATTAATTGCTTAGCTTGAAAAAAAAAACATAGAAGCTGTCAGAGAAGATATTGATACAAAGACTAGGAACATTCAAAATAGCTGTGACAAGTTAGAAAAGCCTATAAATGAGATGAATAATAAGATGGAGGCTGCCATTGCATGGATTGAAGAAACAGAGAGAATAGGTGAATTAGAAGACACAGTTATACCAAAAGAGGAGGCCGAGAAAAAGAGAGAGAAATTGATAAAGGAGCATGAAGGGAGAATGAGAAACGTGAGTGATACAATCAAATGGAACAATGTCCATATCATAGGAGTTCCTGAGGAGAAAGAGAAAGACAGAGTGCCTGAAGGCATGCTAGACCAAATTATACATGAAAATGTCCCCAATCTGGGGATTGAGAAAGACATTGAAATTCAGGAGACATTCTGAACTCCCCTAAGACGTGACGTAAACTGACCTTCAGCATGATATATCATAGTGAAACTGGCAAAATATAAAGACAAAGAGAGAATTCTGAAAGCAGCTAGGGAGAAAAGGGCCTTCACATACAAAAGGAAACCTATCAGAGTGGTTACAGACCTATCTAATGAAACTTGGCAGGCCAGAAAGGAATGACAGGAAATGTTTAATGTGATAAACAAGAAGAATATGCAACCAAGAATTCTTTATCCAGTGAGCTTGTCATTAAAAATAGGAGAGAGAAAGGTTTTCCCAAATAAACAAAAGTTGAGAGAATTCATCACCACCAATCCAGCCCTACAAGAAATCTTAAGAGGGACTCTATGAGAGAAATGTATCAAGGAATAAAGATACCAGAGTCATCATTACAATCATGCACTCTACAGAGAACACAATGAATCTAAACCCACATTTTTCAATAATAACACTGAATGTCAATGGACTGAATGCTCCAGTCAAATGAAACAGGGTAGCAGAATGGATCAAAACCCAAAACCCATCTATTTACTGTCTACAAGAGACTCTCCTTAGACCTGAAGACACCTTCATATTGAAAGTAAGAGGATGGAGAAATATCTACCATGTGAATGGAAGCCAAAAGAAAGCTGGAGTAGCCATACTTATATTGGACCACCTGGACTTTAAAATAACGGCAGTAACAAAAGATGAAGAAGGACATTATATAATAATTACAGGGTCTCTACATCAAGAAGAGCTAACAATTATAAACATTTATGAGCGGAATCTGTGAGCTCCTAAATACATAAAACAATTAATCACAAACAGAAGCAATCTTATTGATAAGAATGTGCTAATTGCACAGGACTTTAATATGCCACATACAACAATGGGTAGGTCAAGCAAAAAAAAAAAAATTCACTAAAGTATCAATGGACCTGAAAGGCACAATGGAACAGATGGAATTAATAGATATAGTTTGAACGCTTCATCCTGACACTAGGGAATTCACTCTCTTATCGAGTGCATATGGCACACTTTCCAAGACTGATCACATACTGGGTCATAAACAGCCCTCCATAAATACAAAAGAATTGAGATCGTACCATGCACACTTTCAGATCACATTGCTGTGAAACTCAAAATCAAACACATGAAGAAGTCTGGAAAACCTCCAAAAATGTGGAGGTTAAAAACTACCCTTTTAGGAAATGAAAGCAAAACTGAACTCTTGGGACTTCATCAAGGTAAAAAGCTTCTGCACTGCAAAGGAAACAATCAAGAAAACTAATAGGCAACCGACAGAATGGGAAAAGATAGTTGCAAATGACATATCAGATAAAGGGCTAGTATCCAAAATATACAAGGAACTCAACAAACTTCACACCCACAAAACAAATAACCCAGTGAAGAAATGGGCAGAAGACACGAACAGACACTTCTCCAAAGAGGACATCTAGATGGCGTACAGGCACATGAAATGATGCTCAACATCACTCGTCATCAGGGAAACACAAAACCACGCTGAGATACCACCTCACGCCAGTCAGAGTGACTAAAATGAACAAATCAAGAGACTATAGATGCTGGAGAGGGTGTCGAGAGATGGGCACCCTCCTACACTGTTGGTGGCAATGTAAACTGGTGCAGCCGCTCTGGAAAACAGTGTGGAGGATCCTCAAAAAACTATCCATAGAACTCCCTTATGACCCAGCAATAGCATTGCTAGGGATTTACCCAAGAGATACAGAAATGTTGACGCAAAGGAGCACATGTACCCCAATGTTCATAGCAGCACTGTCAACAATAGCCAAAACATGGAAAAAGCCTAAATATCCATCACCTGATGAGTGGATCAAGAAGATGTGGTATATATACACAATGGAGTTCTACATGGCAATGAGAAAGAATGAAATCTGGCCATTTGTAGGAAAATGGATGGACCTTTAGGGTGTCATGCTAAGCGAAATAAGTTAGGCAGAGAAGGACAGACACCATATGTTTGCACTTATAGGTCTAACAGGAAAACAGGAGAAACCTAATGGAGGACCAGGGGGGAGGAGAAGAGGGAAAGAGAGTTGGGGAGAGAGAGGGACACAAAACTTGAGAGACTATTGAATGCTGAAAATGAACTGAGAGTTGAAGGGGAAGGGGGAGGAGGGAAAAGAGGTGGTGGTGATGGAGGAGGGCACTTATAGGGAAGAGCACTGGGTGTTGTATTTAAACCAATTTGACAATAAACTATTTTTTAAAAAACACTATGTAAGGCCTATTTGCCATTAGTAGGAATTCAATAAATATATCTTGAATAAAAAAAAAACTACCCTTTAAAAAAATGATTGGGTGAGCCCGGAAATTAGAGAGGAAATTAAAAAACATATGGAGACAAGTGAAAATGAGAGTACAACAATTCAAACTCTCGGGGACGCAGCAAAGGCGGTCTTAAGAGGAAAGTTCATTGCAATACAGTCCTATATCAACAAACTAGGAAAAAACACAAACTCAAAACGTAACAGAGCACCTAAGGAATCTAGGAAGGGAGCAGCAGCAATAACCCATACCCACCAAAAGAAAAGAAATTGTAAAGATCAGAGCAGAATTAAACAAAATAGAATCCACAAAAACGATTGAAAGGTCAATGAATCCAAGAGTTGGTTTTTTGAGAAAAAAAAAACAAAATTGATAAACCTCTAGATAGGCTCCACAGAAAGAAAAGAGAGAACATGCAAATAGACAAAATCATGAAGGAAAACGGATCTATTACAACAGATCCCTCAGAAATACAGTAATCATCAGAGATTACTATGAAAAATTATATACCAACACATTGGACAATCTAGAAGAAATGGACAAATCCCGAAACACACATGCACTACTAAAATTCAAACGGGAAGAGATAGAAAATCTGAATAGACCTATAACCAGTGAAGAAATAGAAACAGTTATCAAAAATCTCCCAATGAATAAAAGCCCAGGGCCTGTCGGAGACCAAGCCTTCCAGCTGGCGCCTGTCCCGCGGAGGCAGACGCAGAAGGGCAGAAGCACACAAAAGATCAAATACCGTATTTAGCTGCTCCCCCGCCCCCCATACCGCTAAGGCAATGTCTTAAGGGGCATTTCATTGACTATGCATTTTCGACTCTATTCACCTACTGCTACGTAGGCCAGCTATTTGAATATCTCCACCCTAAAAGCATATATATTGACGCCTTTTGAATAAACTCGCTCTCTTCGACTGACCAGGAAAATCGTGAGTGTGTCTTTGCTTGCTGCGTCTTTCTCTGTCCCCCTTCTCTCTCCCTCCCCTCAGGTGTAGGACCTGCCGGCGAAGGCGTGTCCTATAGGAGGCGCGCCTGGAGCCGGCATAGGCACACTGGAGCCTGGCGAGTCCCGTGCTGCCACAGGCAGCCGACCGGGGACACGTTCTAGCTGGGAACACGCCCGGACCTGGCGTTTGTTTTAGACAAGGGCCTGATGGCTTCTGAGGGGAATTCTACCAGACGTTTAAAGCAGAGTTAATGCCTATCTTTCTTAAGCTATTCAAAAAATATAAATGGAAGGACGACTACCGGACACATTCTATAAAGCACATATCACTTTGATTCCCAACCAGGCAGAGACCCAACAAAAAAAGAGAACTACATGCCAATATCCTTAATGAATAAAGATGAAAAAATACTCAACAAGATATTAGCAAATAGAATTCAACAGCATATAAAAAGTTATACATTATGATCATGTGGGATTCATTCCTGGGTAACAAGGCTGGTTCAATATTCTCAAATCAATTAATGTGATACATCACATTAACAAAACGAAAAAATCATATGATCCTGTCAATATATGGAGAAAAAGCATTTGACAAAATACAACATCTCTTCTTAATAAAAACTCTCGAGAAAGATGGGATACAAGGAACTTACTTAAACATCATAAAAGCCATTTATGAAAAGCCCACAACCAATGTTATCCTCAATGGGGAAAAACTGAGACCTTTCCCCCTTAAATCAGGACCACGACAGAGATGCCCAGTCTCACCACTGTTGTTTAATGTAATGCTGGAAGTCCCAGCATCAGCAATCAGACAACAAAAGGAAATAAAAGGCATCAGATCGGCAAATAAGTCAAACTTTGACTTTTCACAGATGACCCTACACTTTTTTCCATGACTCTACATGGAAAATCTGATTGATTCCACCAGAAGCCTTCTAGAAATGATCAATGAATTGAGTAAAGTTGCAGGGTACAAAGTCAATGTATAAAAATCAGTTGCATTCTTATACACCAAAAATGAAGCAACAAAAAGAGAAAGCAAGAAACAGATCCCATTCACAATTGCACAAAAAACCATAAAATACATAGGAATAAACCTAACCAATGATGTAAAAGACCTGTGTGCTGAAAACTATAAAAGGCTTATGAAGGAAATCGAAGAAGACACAAAGAAATGGAAAAACATTCCATGCTCATGGATCGGAAGAATACACATTGTTAAACTGTCATTATTATCCAAAGCAATTTACACATTCAATGCAATCCTCATCAAAGTTGCACAAGCATTCTTCTCAAAGCTAGAACAAACTCTCTTAAAATTCGTATAAAACCACAAAACCCCCCGAATAGCCAAAGTAATATTGAAGTAGAAAACCAAAATGGGGGGCATAAAAATACCAGACTTTAGCCTCTACTACAAAGCTGTCATCATCAAGACAGTATGGTATTGGCACAAAAACAGACACATGGACCAATGGAGTATAATAGAGAACTCAGAAATGGACCCACAAGTATATGGCCAATTAATCTTTGACAAAGCAGGAAAGAGTGTCCAATGGAAAAAAGACAGCCTCTTCAACAGGTGGTGTTGGGAGAGCTGGACAGCAACATGTAGAAAAATGAAATTAGACCACTTCCTGACACCATTCACAAAAATAAACTCAAAATGGATAAAGGATCTGAATGTGAGACAGGAAAC
>PISW01017559.1:0-10148 GCA_004023785.1 Mungos mungo
GTGAGCACAATATTAATTCCAAACAACCATCTCAAGAATATGAAGTAGGAGGCAACGCCAGATCCAAAATGACCTAAAGAAAGACAAAAAGAACAGTAAAACCAAACCAAACCAAAATGAAACAAACCTCCCCCCAAACAAAAACCACATGCACAAAAGACAAAAAACAAACGGTATAAACAGGATGAACAGTAGAAAACCCTCCCAGGACCAGGTTCTCAGTAAGTAGCATTGCAGTTTGTATATCAGGGCACAGACCAAGGAGGCCAGTCCGTGCTCCCCAAAATAGTCATTTCCGTGGGTCAAGATGCCCATTAGTATTTCCAGTTACAAGCACAGAAAAAATCCACAATTTCATAATTTCCCTAATGACATAGTCCTCTAAAATGCTTCTCAAACACTTGTCAAATTTACAACATTTCACGTATGTTCAGAAGAATCAGCATCTTTTAAGGAGCGTCCGGGGGCTCAGTCGGCTGAGTGTCCGACTCTTGATTTCTACTCAGGTCATAATCCCAGAGTTGTGGGGTCGAGTCTCGCATCGGGCTCCACACTGGGTGTGAAGCCTGCCTGGGGCTCTCTCTCTCGCTCTCTCTCTCTCTCTCTCTCTCTCTCTCCCCCTCTGTCCATCTCCCCCGCTCATGAGCTCTCTCTCTCTATAAAAATAAAGTTTAGTAAACCCAATACTTTTTTTTAAAAAAATCAGCATCTATTGAGAATTTGACTTTTATGGTTTTTTTGTTTGTTGTAGTTTTGAGAATTCGCAGGATTTTTCTTAGAACTCTTTTTTCTTAATTTCAAGATACACAGCAGTTTGCTAGATGTTAACATTAGGGGAAACCGAGTGAAGGAATTCTCTACCACATTCCTATATATCTACACTTTCCTGTGTATTTTATTGTAAATAATGAGTGTATTCGAAACCAAATTTCTATTAAGAAGATAGGGAGCACGGAAAGTAGATACAGGTGTGTCCGTGATTTGTGCCACACTTAAAACAATCCCTTGAATTTTTATTTCAAATTTAGTTTCCGTAGGCGGGAATAAATAGGAAAACACAAAGCATCACAAGGAAAAAAAAACCATTACCTAGCCTAGGTCACTAAATAAAATCACTGTTGGTTTCCAGCAAACTTTTAATGAGATCCTTTATTATTATTTGACATGTATAGCTTTTTTTATATAAAATTGGCATCTCTCTACAATGGGTATCTTGAGTTATTAATGTTTTATAAGCACTTTCTCATGCAAAAAATACTTTCATAAAATAAATTGTGTTGCTTCAGCAGGTGAATTTTCCAAAATTTACTTAACCTCGCCCCCCTGGGCCATGTTGGAGGTTTCTGACTCCCCACTAGGTAGGGGATTCACTGGCGTAAGTAAGTCTGCCGTAAATAATTTCCGTCCAAGGTCAGGACCCACTGAGGGAGGGCTCTCTGGGGAAGGGGGTGTGGGGCCAGGGGCGGTCAGGGGACAGAAGACAGCACGGATGCGATCTCAGCGGGCGGGGCTTAGGCTGACCCCACGGGACCCTGGACGGCAAATTTCACCACACAGGGGTCGGCCCCCTCGGCACACGGCCTGGACTTAGTCCGCCATTGCCTCCGGGCCCTCAGCTGGGGCAGGCGATTGGGGGACCCCCCCCTGCACCGGGACGCATTGGCCCAGGGCAGTTCTCCGGGGGTGGGGTGGGGTGGGAAGTAGGGGTGGAGGTGGAGGGGCAGCAGTGAGTCAGGGCGTCAACACCCACCAGCCAAGTCAGGAAATCCGGGTGGGCCCGACCTCGTCCGAGTGGCTGATTTTGTGGTGGTTCTTGTTTTCTCTGGTCGTTAAGGGACCGAAAAGTTTTAACAAAGAGCACAAGCAGCATGGAGAGTTTTATTACAAATCTTCACGTTCCCCTGGAGTCGGGCCCATGGGCCAGGCAAGGGCTAAATTCCACGGAAAGCCGAAAATGGGCTTTTCTCCATTGGCGGACGAACCTTCAGCGTCGTTGTCTTACGGACGGAGTTTCCTTCATAGGTGACTGAACGCAGCCCGTCTGCCCTGACGACTCCTTGACCTTCACGGTGGACAGGCTTCCGTCCGGATCCATCCTGAGACCACATGTCCTCAAGCTCTTTTCATTCTTTCGTGGCTTCTTAGTTTATATTCAGCAGCTAAAGGGCCTCTCAGCGGAGGCCTTACCTGCACTCTGTGTAGAGTCCCGTCGGCCGGCCCTGGTCACCGGCAGCGCTTCGAGGGCGGTGTGTGAGGTGTATTTGAACCTTTGGTTAGGCAAGCTCATCTGCATTTTTGTTTAAAAAGTTTTTTGTGTTGGGGGCGCCTGGGCGGCTGAGTCAGCTGAGCATCCGGCTGCGGCTCAGGTCATGATCTCACGGTTCGCGGGTTCAAGCCCCGCGTTGGGCTCTGTGCTGACAGCTCGGAGCCTGGAGCCTGCTTCGGATTCTGTGTCTCCCTCTCTCTCTGCCCCTCCCTTGATCGCACTCTGTCTCTCTCTCTCTCTGTGTCTCGTAAAAATAAATTTAAAAAAGGGTTAAATTAAAAAAATAAAAAAAAATTTTGTGTTGAGTCTTCCGGATGTTTTTCCTCCATGTACGTTTTACGATCATTTTGTTGAGTACAAAAAAAAAATCGCATTGAGATTTTTACTAGGATTGCTTTAAACTGGTAAGGTAACGTTACGAAGGTCCACGCCTTCCAAATATGAGGTCACCTTCGTCTCTCCCGAGGCTCCTGAGATATGATCCGTGGTCCGATTTTACAGTTTCCTGCATTTCAGACTCACTGTCGAGTTCATTCCTGCTGTTGTGTGTGTGTGTATGTGTGTGTTGTGCATACGTGTCTGTCAATGTGGCTTATTCAGATTTTAGAGTATGTTTTCTAAGCGGCTCCAATCGCCCCTGAGAAAGTGCAGATTTCTGGGCTCACATCAGCCTCCTAACCTCGTGCAGTTTTTACCTGATCTTCTGGGTCTGTGTCGGGTCCGAGTCACGAATGAGCCTCGAGCCGCAGCGACTGTGGGACGGCTGTCGTCCAGGGCAGCGGTGGACAGATGCCTGCCGTCTCCACTGTCCCACACGCAGCACGAGGACAGGGACACGCAGCCCCTTCTCCGGCCACCCTGTCGCCGGGCTGCGGCCGACCACGTCCCCTGGCCCCTCCCCCGCGCGCCCACACTTACTCTCGATTTTCTTTATCCTCATCTCCCAGGGGATGAAGCTGACCATGAAGTTACAGGCCACTCTCGCAAACTTCCGCCAGAGCTGAAACGGAGGGAGCAGGGTTAGAGGGCGTTACATTGTCAGGATGGCAGCGACATGGTGACGCTAAGGTCCCCGGGGGAGGAGGGGCTCCCTGACACGCCGTCTGATTCCTCTAATTATGACGGCACCGCACCTGGGGCAACGCTAGGACACAGCAGCCCCTGTCGGCTCCGAGCTGCGGCACCTGCCTGGGGCCTGAGCGTGGCGTCTGCGCAGAGGTGCACAGGGTCCAGGGTCACAGGCTGGTCCAGGGTCACAGGCTGCCTGACCCCTTCCGTTCCTGCTGGGCGACTAAGAACGGAGGGAATCACTTGAGGTGTGATGTCCGCTCTGGGGCTGGGGCCCAGGAGTCCGCCCGGCCCACACACTGGCCCCAGTGACCACACTTCCCTGTTTGGGGACGAAGAGTCTAGGACCTCCCCGGAGCGCCAGCCCTGCCCACGGCGCACCTGTGCGGGCCGCCCGCCCTCTCTCCCGGCAGAGGCTGCCAGCGGGGGGGGGGGGGGGTCCTCGGATCTGTCTTGTGTGTTTAAGACGCAACTGTCAAGACTTCAAAACCTCCCCCCCCCAGGAGAATACAGCCCCGCGTGCTGACGCCGCCTCTGCCCCCACGGTGCCGTTCGGGCGTGTCTGCCGAGCCCAGACCCGGGAAATGAAAATCTGTTTGAATTCTGCCGGACGTGGCAATTGTTGCTGGTCTCCTGTTCCTGACCCAACCCCCACTCAGGCCTGACCACGCCCGAGATGGCTCCACACGATTCTCTGGAGGGAGACGGGCTCTTCTCTCTGTAAACGCCCCAACGATCAGTATTCTTGTCATGGTCATCACGCCCTGCCGCATGCTGCCCTGTTTCCCCCGTGACTGTGTCCGTGGGCACGGAGGCGCAGACCAAAGCTTCTGTTCTGCTGTCCCCCCAGCAAGGGGACGCACGGTGCTCACACATCCTGGGGGAGGGTTTGGTGTCCGAAAGCAGCTGAGTCTCTGGCCCCCCGTGAAGGCCTGTGGGGTGAGAGACGCTGGAGGCCCCCAGACCTGGCTTCCGGCGCCAGGTCCACGGCTTACCCTACCATGCGCTCCTGGGAAAGGTATCTTCTTTCTCTGGGATTCAATTTCCTCATCTGGACAAGGAGCAGGATTCGATCAGTGGGACTCAGAGTTACTCTCTCAACTTAAACTTTGTTGAATTTCGATGAGAATTTCCGTGCACGGAACAGACTAACGCAGGACAACTTTTTTTTTTTTTTGAGACACAAAACCTCCTCTCTGGCCTCTGGTGTTCGTGTGACAAGTCAGGGCCCCGACCTCAGCTTCAAGGGCCCCAGACCCCCGACGCGCATTCTGGTAACGACAGTCTACAGTAGCCCTCGAAGGGAGCTTCCTGGAGGTCCATGTGGCTGAGAAATGTGATTTGCTGATGACCGAGACTCTACAAGGCCTGGGAAAAAACACCCGACTCTCTGATGACTTGCACCAGATCTCCGTGGGAAGCCGCGAGGCTCTGAAATGATGTGAGATTTTAAGAGCAGAGCAAAAACAAAACCCAGCAAAACCAGGAGCCGGACTTGGAAGAAAGGCGTCTTCACTGGGACCCGGGTTACTGAGTTGGGACGACTCCGGACCAAATAAGCTCAACCTTCCCCCTTTGGAGAGGCTTGTGGGTTCACCGGGAATGAGCGTGTTCTAACAACACGCATTCCGGTTTATGAAAAACGTACTCATCCAGAGCACGGGCAGAGCGCCCGCCTCTGTTTCTAGCACCGTGGACGCAGGTGGAGAAGACGCGTACGACGTCAGCGGGCCCGGAGCAGGCGTTCAGATAGAGGGCAGGCAGCCAACGAGGCGCCGCCACCGTGGGACGCGGTCTGCGAGGACTGGGGGAGGAAGGTCTGTCTGCAGAGCGCATCCTTGAGCTGAGGCTTGAATGAAATCAATATTTCAAGAAATAATAAATTGCTGGAGGGGCTCTCTAGGGGGGCGGACAGCGCAAAATCCTCGAGTTAGCACGTGCCGGGCATTTTACAGCAGAAGACGGAAGAGGGGAGGAGGGGTGAGGCCCAACGGGTGGGCAATGGCCAGATCAGCTGGGTCATGGGAAGGAGTGAGATTGGACTGTAAGTGTCATGATTGCATATCTATCTATCTATCCATCCATCCATCTATCCATCCATCCATCCATCCATCCATCCATCCACCCATCCATCTCTCTCTCTGTTTTAAGTAAGGGACGGCCGGAGCAGTCACTGTCTCACAGTCTGTCCTGGCTCCTGCGCGGAGGAGAGTGGATTCCGGGGGGCTGTGTGGGCGCAGGACGACCTGGCAGGAGCCAACCAGCCCACCCGCCAGCACAGGTGGGGCCAGGTCGCGCCATGCGGGCTCTCGGGAAGGTGACCCCCTTGTTGGTCTCGCATGAAAAACGAAGAACGTAGAGTATTAGAACCAGAAGGAACCAGAAGGAATCTTGAGGATCACACGCGCAAACCGAAGTCAGAGCAGGGAAGCAACGGCGGAGAGACTTGGGCGTCCCGCCTCCCGCTGCGGCGACTTCCCGGTCCCGGGGCCTCACTGCTCAGCCCTCGCTTCCGGAAGGAACACGGGCGCGTGCCTGCCTGCGAGGTGGCTCCGTGGAGCCCCAGGCGAAGGAGGGGACGGGGAGGGCTCCACAGGACCCTTGTGTCCTGCAGCTGTGATTCCCGGGTCAGGCAGAGCGGCAGCCCCTGCCGGGGTGACGGGGTCTCAGAGCCGGAGTCCCGGAGAGCTGGTGGCTCCGTTACACGAAACGTACTCTTTGGAAAACGGTCGCTTCTTCCTCAGACAAACCAGGGACTGTGGACGGGTGCAGGCTACAAGGCTTCCATTCCTCTAAACCACAGCAGGAGCAGAGGCTGGTCCTCAGCAGCTCGAATCAGAATTTCCAGCGTAAAATATTACAGGGGCGCTTGGGCAGCTCAGTCGGTTGAGCGGCTGACTCTTGATTTTGGTTCAGGTCATGATCTCACGGTTGTGAGTTCAAGCCCCACCTTGGGCTCTGTGCTGGCAGCTCAGAGCCTGCTTGGGATTCTCTCTTCCTCTCTGCCCATCCCCCCTGTCTCTCAATTAAAAAACAATTATAAATATAAAACGGTGGAGGGACGTTGTTCTGAAACAGCCGGGAGGGAAAGAACCAAAGTGTGGAGACAGGTCTCTGACACTTTACTGCGCCCCCAGAAGGCAGACACGGTCCCGTCGGGACACGACCCCAGGGCCTGGAGCAGAGTGTGGCATGTGGATTAAACTGAGCAGGACTGAACCCCTTTCCACGGGGCTGTGGCTCCTGGAAAGGCGTCACTGAGCCCCTGTGGGGAGTCCGTCAGGGTGGGGCTGGAAATTCAGGTTCCCTTTCTCATCCTGGAAACCCCGAGTTAATAGGTCAGCCCACTGTCCAGTGACTTTAATCCTTACTGAGGCCACTGTGGTAAAAGTTGTCGTGCCTTTCAGTCCTGTGTACGACAGGGTGTCTGAATAGGACCTTCTAGTATTTTCCAATGTCTTCCCAGAGCCTTGCCTGCTGTCTGTTTAGGGAAAATGACGGAGCTGGGAAACACACATGGTTAGTGTCGAAAAGATAATTTTGTGTAATGTATTTATTGCGGGAGCCCATCATTACGGGACAGGCGCAAGCCGTCAGGCGGGATCTGGGTCCCAGGAACGGATCAGCGTTTTCAGGCACAGCCCGGGGAAGGCCAGAAGAAAGCCCAGGCAGAGCCTCGAGGCTCCCCTGAGACTTGATGATTTTTCAATTAAGTGAGATTTATGACCAGCTTTAATTTAAACTTCGTTAAGAATTTTGTTTGTTTGTTTCAGAGAACCTAAAAAGAGTGTATTTGTCAGCTCTAATCTGCTAACATATAACAAACTTAAAAATATCCAATATTGGCAAGAATATTATGAAAATAGTAAAACTTATCATGTATGGAAGATGAACTATCAAAGGTTTTGGAAAATAGTTTATTAATATTTATCAAGAGCTGGGCGCCTTGGGGGCTCCGACGGTCAAGTGTCCAACTCTTGATTTCAGCTCAGCTCATAATCAGATGTTTTGTGAGTTCAAGCCCTGTACTGGGATCTGCGTGGACAGTGCGGAGCCTGCTTGGGATTCTCTCTCCCTCTCTCTCTGCCCCTTCCCCTGCTCACACACTCTTTTTTCTCTCTCTCAAAATAAATAAATAAACTACAGAAAAAAAGACTTATCAAGAAAGAGCCCAAAGATGAATTTTATTGCTTTCTACAATAATTATAGTTCTGGCATTTATCCTTGGAAAGGAATTTTAAAAGGTAGAAAAAGCAATATGTGCGAAGATATTCTTTGCGGGGTTGTTAATATTAATGAAACATTACAGGCCATTTAAGGCTTCACCGGCAGACAGATCACTAATTAGGTTAACGTAGTTATCTGCCATGGGAAACCGTATGTGTAAAAAGTTCATAGCAACACCGGAAAATCCTCGTGTTGTGGGTCAAGAGGAAATAAAATCAAGACAACAATGTTGCATATCGTGATTGTGTGAACATGATAGATTCAGGGACCGAAATATGAGATTTAAAAAAAGATACTATAGAACAGAATGATTTTTTTCTTTGTCTTCTAAACATTTATGGAAATGATCGCAACGTCTCCCTAAACAGGTAATTTAAATGCTACACTAAAGTTTAGCTTTCAGGGACTGAACGGGAAACATAACAAACAAAAAACTTAGCACTGAGGTCTCAGAGTTCTCAAACCCACATCACTGGGATGGATCTATAACGTTCCCGTGACAAGACACGCCGTACATGAAACGCACACGTACGGGTGGGCGGCAGTAAGTCAGGAAAGATGCTGGATCATTCTCTCAAGGGAAGATACCCCTCCCGGGATGAGTTAGGCTTACCCAGGGTCATGTGCAAATGGTGAGCGGCATCAGGGACTAAAGTCCAAGTTCTGGGACATGCAGCCCCCCCCCCCCATCACTCTACCGCCGCGGCTGCACGCAGCACGGTGTCACGCGCCTTCCCGCCCCCAGGGCCGCCGGAAGGGGTGGCATCGCCCGTGCGGACGCGCCCTCACCTCTGCACCTGCCGCTTGGTAGCCTCGGGTCCTGGTCAGCCTCCCTTCGAACTTCAGCACGATCTCCTTGGCTCGCCTGAGAGGAGAGGAGCGGGACGGTGAGCACAGCTGCAGCGCAGCTGGAGCCTCGGCAGGACGTGTGGACGCGTGACATGCGCGGCGGCCACACGTGAGGGGCGGGACGCGGTGGTGAGGACCGTGTGCAGACCGCTCATTTCCTGACCCCCAGCAGCCAGGAGGCCCCCTTAACACCTATTTTCTGGGGAAAAAACCCAACAACATTTAAAAGGATAAGTTCTCAGAAAATGATGAGTTAATGCCCACATGGATTGCAACTGAATTTCTCTTTTTAAACATTAAAAAAAATTATTTATTTTGAGAGAGAGCGCGCATGAGCAGGGGAGGGGCAGAGAGAGAGAGGGAGAGAGAGAGTCTCAAGCGGGCTCCGCACTGTCTGTTCAGAGCCCGACACGGGGCTCGAACTCAGGAACCGCAAGATCATGACCTGAGCTGAAAGCAAGTGGGGGCACTTAATCGACTGAACAGCCCAGGCGTCCGCAGCTGGAGTCCTGGCAGCCCTTCCCTGATTCCGGGTGCTGTCCGGGCGCCCCGGGCGGCGGAAGTCCTGGAAGCGCACTGGCATCCCAGCCCCTGCCCTTAACCTTGGCAGCCTGGTCTCCGGATTGCAGGTCAGACGTAGCTTCGGGGAGTCCGTGTCAATAAAGGGTTCCCGATGCGTTTCTGCAGCTACAACCTGCTGACCCACAGCGACCGGGGTGGGGAGCTGACCTGGCGTCTCCACCTACATGACTGATCCTTCAAGTGGACCGAATTCCCGGGAATGATGGTCAAACCCACAGCCGAGTGAGCAGCAGGATTAGATGGTCCATGCCGGCTCTATGGGGCGGACAGGAGTCAAGGGCTCCTGGAGATGGGGGTCACTCCAAGGCCACCTCCGCTGATGCTGCGCTGATGAGACCCTCATTACCCATGGTCACCCCTCCCCTTCACTGTGCTCCGTGCCTCAGGGCCCCCCTGATCGTTAGTCTGCCCGGCTTGCCGTGGGGACCATCTTGCACGTGGGTCACGACAGCCCGGTCCTGACCCCTGCCTGAGACACAGCAGGAGCTAGCTGACTCCTTTCCCACCAGGCGTGGGTTTGGGTCTCGGAGCTCGGCGCCCCCGTCGCGAGGCCCCCGGCGTCCCGGCCCCGCTGGCCGAGGCCCTGGCTTCGTTCTGGTCGGGACCAGAAATGCAGGAAGGGCGGGGGCTGACGCCCTGCCCTGTGGAGCATCTACAAGACAGAGGCTTGTACAAGGGACGTGACTTATTGCAGTTAATTATTTACCGTTCTCTTCCTGCAGACCCTGCCTGCACACTTCCTCGGGTCACGCAGAGGCGGACACACGGCCCACGTAACAGAGAGGGTGTCCCGGAAGGCATCCCCCTCATCGCCTGAGAGAGACCGGAGCCCGCAGTGACGGAGGGGGAGAGGCTGGCCGCGCCCTCAGGGACCCAGGAGGACCGAGCTGGCCTGGGCCCCGCTGGGGTGCTGACCCCTGGCCCGCTGGGGGGAATCAGACCCCGGCTCTGTCCTCCCCGAGGGGGGGCTGTGGCTCCCCGCTTCCCGTGTCCGCCTCCCTCCCGACACGGTCAGGCTTCCGAGGTCTCTGCTTCTAGACGCCTCAGCGGGTCCAACTAGTGAGGCGTTCATTGCTCTGGCGGCTTCTCAAGGTGACGAGGGAGGAGACGGGGGGACCCGGGATGATGGATGGAGGTGCTCGGGGGAGCAGCTCTC
>PISW01017560.1:0-10141 GCA_004023785.1 Mungos mungo
AGGGTAGGGTCAGAGAGAGAGGGAGACACAGAATCTGAAGCAGGGTCCAGGCTCTGAGCTAGCTGTCAGCACAGAGCCCGATGCGGGGCTCAAACCCAGAACCGCGAGATCGTGACCTGAGCCGAAGCCAGACGCTTAACCAACTGAGCCACCCAGGCGCCCCATATGTGGAATTTAAACAAAACAAATGAACATGAGGAAAAAGGCAAACCAAGAAACACACTCTTACTATAAAGAACAAACAGGGTTACTGGAGGGGAAGGGTGGGGGATGGGTTTAATGGGTGACGCATATTAAGGAAGACATTGTGAGGAGCACTGGGTGTTATATATAAGTGATGAATCCTTGAATTCTATACCCCAAAGTAATATTACTAATAGTACTAATATTACACTGTATGTTAGCTGACTGGACTTTAAATAAAAATTTGGCGAAAGAAAAAAAAAGTCCACACTATCAAAAGCACTTACCGATTCAACGAAATCCCTATCAAAATATTAATAATATTTTTTTCTGAACTAAAACGAGTAATCCTAAAATTTGTATGTGACCACAAAAGATTCCGAATACCCAACGGAATCTTGACAAAAGAGAACAGAGCTGGAGGCATCACAATCCCAGGTTTCAAGATATAATACAAAGCTATTGCTGGGGGCAGTTGGCTGAGTGTCCAACTTCAGCTCAGTTCATGATCTCACGGTTCTTGAGTTCGAGCCCCACATCGGGCTCTGTGCTGACAGCTCAGAGCCTGGAGCCTGCTTCAGATTCTGTCTCCCTCTCTTCTGCCCCTCCCCAACTTGCACTGTCTCTCTCTGCCAAAAATAAATATAATAAATAAATTGTTTTAATCTTTAAAAATTATATCCAAGAGATGACTCAGGATGCTTTATATAAAATAATGACTACAAGCATTAGTCTATCAAAGACATTATTTGAGCATCTAGTATCAATAGGACACTGTATTAATGCTGTGGGTTATACTAATAGATGTAAACAATGATTTTTTCTTCAAAGAGCTTGCAAATCTCGTTTTGCACATGCTATTCAGTATCTTAGCGAATGGTTATTGATCCAACAGTATGATCATTGTTCGAGGCACTGGAAGTATTTTAAAGACCTTGTTTTGTAGTATAAAAGCTGAGATCACAAATTGTCCTGACTATAATTCCTGGCAGGTAACATATATAAGAAAACAGCTCTAATGGAAGTATTAAGAAGAACGCAAACACTGTCTAAATGAAAAAGAAATGACTCAGTTCTAGCTGCTTTCTGTCATGTTGGAATGCAAACTCGGTTTGTACTTCTTCATATATCCCTCTGCCTGGGACACTCTTGTTTCTTTTCTTTTACAAACATTTTAAATGTTTGTTTATTTTTGAGAGACAGAGAGACAGAGCACGAGCAGGGGAGAGAGCTGTCAGCACAGCCCGAAGTGAGGCTCGAACCCACAAACTGTGAGATCAGGATCTGAGCCAAAGTCAGATACTTAACTGACTGAACCATTCAGGCGCCCCTTGTTTCTTTTCTTTAATATTATTTTAAATCTGATATAGCTAATGTACACTGTTCTATTACTTTTAGGTGTACAGCATAGTGTTTCAAAAATTCTATGCATTAGTGCTCATCATGCTAAGTGTACTTCGCCTATTTCGCCCATCTTCCCCCATGCACCTCCCCTCTGGTAACCATCTGTTTTCTTTGTTCTTTGATTTTGTTTCTTAAATTCCACATATGAATGGTATATGGTATTTGTCTTTCTGTAACTCGTTTCACTTAGCATTACATTCTTTAGATCCATCTATGTTTTTGCAAATGGCCATATTTCAATCTTTTTTTTATGACTAATATTCCAGTGTGTGTGTGTGTGTGTGTGTGTGTGTCTGTGTCTGTGTGTGTGTGTGTGTGTGTGTGTGTACCACCATTTCTTTATCCATTCAACCATCAGTGGACTTGGGTTATTTCCATATTTTACCTATTATAAATAGTATTGAAATAAACATAGCAGTGCATATATCTTTTTGAATTAGAGTCTTCAAATTCTTTGGGTAAATAGCCACTGGTGAATTACTGGATCATAGTGTAATTCTCTTTTTAATTTTTTGAGAAACCTCCATACTGTTCTCTACAGTGGCAGCACCACTTTGCGTTCCCACCAACAGCGCACGAGGGTTCCTTTGTCTCCACATCCTGGCCAACACTTGTTTTATTCTTGAGTTTTGATTTCAGGCATTCTGACTGGTGTGAGGTGATATCTCATTGTGGTTTTGATTGGCGTTTCCCTGATGAGGAGTGATGTTGAAGATCTTTACAGGGTGTGTTGGCCATCTGCATGTCTTGCAGAAATATCTGCTCATGTCTTCTGCCCATTTTTTAATTGCATTATTTGGGGGTTTTTCAGGGTTGAGTTGTACAATTTCTTTATAGATTTTCAATACTAACCCTTTATCTGATAGGTCATTTGCAAATATCTTCTCCCATGTAGCACATTTTCTTTTCGTTTTCCTGATAGTTCCTTTTGTTGTGCAGAAGCTTTTTGTTCTGATGTAGTCCCAAGAATTTATTTTTGCTTTTATTTCCCTTGCATCAGGAGACATATCTAGAAAAACGTTGCTGTGGCAGATGCCAGAGAAACTACTGCCTGTGCTCTCCTCTAGGATTTTTATGGTTTCAGGTCACATTTTTAGGCCCTTAATCCATTTTAAGTTTAATTTTCTGTATGGTGCAAGAAAGTGGTCCAGCTTCATTGTTTTGCACATAGCTGTCCAGTATTCCAATTACCATTTGTTGAAGAGACTGTCTTTTTCCCATTAAACATTCTTGCCTCCTTTGTTTAAGGTTAATTGACCATTTGATCTTGGGTTTATTTATGGACTCTCTATTCTGGTTCACTGAGCTATGTATATCTTTTGGTGTGAATACCAAAATCTTTTGATTACTATTGATTTGTAATGTAACTTGAAACCTCAGATCGTGCTATCTCCAGTTCTGTTCTCCAGAATTCCTTTGGCTATTCAGGGTCTTTTGTGGTTCCATACAAATTTTAGGATTGTTGGTTCTACTTCTGTGAAAAATGCTATGGGTATTTTGATAGGTATTATATTAAATCTGTAGATGGATTTAGGCTGTGTGGACATTTTGACAATGTTCTTCTGCATAGGTCATCTTTCCATTTGTATTTTCTTCCATTTATCAGTGTTTTATAATTTTCAAAGTATAGGCTTTTCTCCTCCTTGGCTAAGTTTATTCCTGGGAATTTTATTTTTGATGTAACTGTAATTGCTTAATTTCTTCTGCCTCATTCCTGGAGTATAGAACTCCAACAGATTTCTGTATATTTTGGATTCTTTTTTTTTCAAATTATTGGAAGTGTTTTTCATTTTTCTAACTATAATTTATTGTCAAGTTGGCTAACATACAGTATATACAGTGTGCTCTTGGATTTGAAGGTGTATATTTTGTATTCTGAGACTTTACTGAATTTATATATCATTTTTAGTAGTTTTTGATGGAGTCTTATTGGATTGTCCCTACGTACTACCATGTCATCTGCAAATAGTGACAGTTTGACATTTTCTTTACCAATCCGGATGTCTTTTATTTCATTTTGTTGTCTGATAGCTGTGGCTAGGACTTCTGTACTATGTTGAACAAAAGTGGTGAGAGTGGACATCCCTGTCGTGTTCCTGACCTTAGTGGAAAAGCTTTCAGTTTTTTCCCATTGAGTATGATGTTCACTGTGGGTTTTTCATATATGGCCTTTATTATGTTGAGGTATGTTCCCTCTAAACCACATTGATTGATTTGTGAAAAATGAAATACCCTTTCATGCCAGGAATAAATACCAGTTGATTGAGCTGAATGATTTTTTTTTAATGTACCATTGAACTGATAAGAACAGATACTACACTTGATCTTAGCCAAAAGGCTGAGAAGAGATGTTTTATGTACTATTGAATTTGGTTTGCTAATATTTTGTTGAGGATTTTTTCATCTAGCTTCATCAGAGATATTGGACTCTAGGTCTCTTTTTTTGGTGTGTTTATCTGGTTTTGTTATCGCGGTAATGCTGGCCTCATAGAATGAATTTGGAGGTTTTCTTTCCTCTATTTTTTGGAATAGTGAGAAGAATAGCTATTAGCTCTCCTTTAAATGCTTGGTAGGGGCGCCTTGGTGGCTCCGTTGGTTAAGCATATGACTTTGGCTCAGGTCCTGATCTCATGGTTCGTGGGTTTGAGCCTCATGTCGGGCTCTTATGCTGACAGCTCAGAGCCTGAGCCTGCTTTAGATTCTGTGTCTCCCCCTCTCTCTCTGCCCTCCCCTGCTCATACTCTGTCTCTCTCACTCTCAAAAATAAATAAACATTAAAAAAATTTAAATGTTCAGTAGAATTCATCTGTGAAGCCATCTAGTCCAGGACTTCTGTTTGTTGGGAATTTTTTGATTATTAATTCAATTTCATTACTGGTAACTGGTCTGCTCAAATTTTCTATTTCTTTCTGCTTCAGTTTTAGGGAGTTACATTTCTCTAGGAATTCAACCATTTCTTCTGGATTGTCCAATTCGTTGGTATATAATTTTTCACAATATTCTACTTCTATGTATTTCTGTGGTCTCATTTGTTATTTCTCCTCTTTTACTGGTGATTTTATTTGACTCCTCACCCCTTCCCCCTCTTTCTTTGACTGTCTGAGGTTTTTGATTATTCATCTGATGCTCCTTTAGCTGTAAATTTGTTTGAGAGTCTTCTTGCTTTTAGAGTTAAGCCTGTCTTGTGATATCCCAAAGGTTTTAGACCATTATGTTTTCACTTTTCTACATGTAGTTTTTTTTTTATCTCCTCTTTGATTTCTTTGTTGACCCTTTCATTGCTTAGTAAGTGTGTTATTTATACTACACATATTTGTGTGATTTCCAAATTTTTTCCTAGTGTTTGATGTGTTTGATGTCTAGTGTCATAGTGTTCTGGTTGGAAAAGATGACACTAAACTTTTTGAATTTGTTGAGTCTTGTTTTGTGACCTAACAGGTTATCTGATTTGGAGAATGTTCCATGTGCACTTGAAAAGAATGTGTGCTTTGCTGTTTTAGGATGGAATGTTCTGATTCTATCTGTTAGGTCCATCTGGTCCAATGTGTCTTTCAGAGCCACTGGTTTCTTACTGATTTTCCATTTGGATAATCTGTCCACGAATGTAAGTAGGGTATTAACACTCCCCACCATTGTTGTATTATGATTATGTACTACTGATTACTTCCTTTATGTCTCCTGTTAACTGCTTTATGTATTTCAGTGTTCCAATAGTAGGTACGTAAATAATTACAGTTACTATAACTTCTTGTAAAATTGTTCCCTTCATGATCATATATGGTCCTCTTTTGTCTCCTGTTACAGTCTTTGTTTTAAAGTCTTTTTTATCCAATGTAAGTACTGCTACATGGGTTTTTTTTTGATAGTTTATTTATTTTTGAGACAGAGACAGAGCATGAGCATGGGAGGGGCAGAGAGAGACACACAGAATCTGAAGGAGGCTCCAGGCTCTCCAGCACAGAGACTGATACGGGGCTAGAACCCACAGACTGTGAGATCTTGACCTGAGCCAAAGTCAGATGCTTAACTGACTGAGCCACCCAGGCACCCCAAATGTCACTTTTTGAGCGAGATCTTACCTGACTACTTAGCTCAAGTGGATTTCTCCTCATATTCTCTGGCATAACACCTTCTTTAACTTAGCTCCAGGAAGGCAAGTACTATGTAAACCTGTTGACTATTAAATCACCAGCCTAGTGGGGCACCTGGTGGCTCAGTTGGTTAAGGACTCACCTCAGCTCAGGTCATGATCTCATGGTTCATGAGTTTGAGCCCCGCATGGGGCTCTGTGCTGACAGCTCTGATCCTGAAACTTGCTTTGAATTCTGTGACTCCCTCTCTCTCTGTCCCTCCCCTGCTCACGTGTTCTTGCTCTCTCAAAAATGAATAAACATTAAAAAAAATTTTTTTAATCACCAGCCTAGAGTATAATGCCTGGAATCGATGGGGTACTTAATAAATAGTTGTTGAATGAAGAGATGACTCTGAATAAACGAGGCACAATCACTTCTTTGCACATCTAAAGGTATATTTTGGGGAAAGTCAAACACCTCATGAATATGGCTCCCTACAGAGTACATGGATACTGCTCAAAAAGCAATATATGTAGAGAACAAGAGGAAACAATTGACTGGGTGGGAAAATGGCTGCAAACGTTCGCCAGGCCCAGGTTCCTACCAATCAGACACATTCATACAATAAACTCTCTCTCCCAAAGGTCAATAGATTCCTCCGGATGCACGTAAAAGGAGAAATAGTTTGATCATCTCTCTCAGTCCCTGTGAGAATAACCTTTAATTACACTATGACTGTAGGCATGTTTGCAAACAGCAGCATTTTATCCATCACATCGTAATTGGGGTCGGTGATGTCTGGCGAATGCTCTTGACAGTACGCACCGGCACGAAAATGCAGTGACCGCCTCCACCTGACATATCTCCCCGCAATCTTGAGTTCCTGCCTCATCTGGCAGCCGGAGTGAGTGAGCTGGCTGAACCCACACACCGCGATGAGTGCAGGAGTGAAGACAATGGCACTACCTTTCACTACAAATGGCAAAAGAGAGAAAGAAAATTGCAGAAGGTCACAGAACAGGTTTCTGTAGAGAGTGGAAAATGTCAGGGGAATGCAAAAACACAAGGAGAGTGTCAACTGTGAGTGGAAAAGAGATGCATATTATTCCACTAAATCAGTGCTAGTGACGGAGAGTGAAAAGGAATTAAAATGTAGCATCTACATGGCCAGAGTGAGTAACAATCAGCAAACAGAGAAATAGATTACATTTGTGACTACAAATGCACAAAGATGAAAGGAAGTCTAGGAGGGCACGATATATCCAGGAGGGGTTTGAATAATTTAGTGATCCTAATTTTGTCTTCAATGACATCTCATTTGAGGTATTTCCCATGGCGGACGGCTAAATAAATGATAGAAAGTTTGTAATGTATCACCCAGATGCTAGATCCTTTAATAAAATAGTTCACTTTGCCCTTATTCATGCACTTGATCTATTTCATTAGAGCCGTAGGCTTAATACATACAATAAGGACTTAATTATCCCAATGAGGAAAAGTAGAAGCTAGAGAAATTCCACAGAGTCATTGTGGATTTGAGCTTTGAACTTGAACCCTTTCAAATGCACAGCCCTCACAAAAGGACTGATATATGCTATCTCTTGCTGAATCTAGTGAAATTCTTCAGGTTGACTATGTGAGATGATGGCCCAAGGGTTAGTAAGGAGAAAAGAGAAAATCGGATGGTCTGGGTTACCTACAAAATCATTCAAGAATACAGGAGAGAAAAAAATAGTAAATGATTAATAGAACAGATGTTTCCATATGCATTGTCCACAAGGATAGCCAGGGATGAAATGAAGTTCTTTTTCCCTTTTCATATGCAAAGTATTGGGTTCATTTATTTACAAGACTCTGTGCTAAAGTGGCATGTGAGCTTGGCTGGCTATAGAACTGTGCTCAAAAGGTTTAGATCCTGGGTTTGATTTGTTATTCACCCATACAGCCCATTCATTCATACACAAAGCTTGGAATGAACATCTGAGTATAGCAAAAAGCATACTGAACCTAGAATTAGAAGACCTGGATTCCAGTTGAAGCTCTGACAGTTACTCATTTTAAGTGACTTGATCCTGGTTAAGTGAATTATTATATGGTCACAGCTTTTCTGCCTGCCTTCCAGGGCTGCTGTAAGATAATGGATGTGAAAAGGCTTTGGAAATTGCCAACTGCCATTCAACTGCTACCAGTACATATGAAATACCTTAGACCGGGGACAGCTCTGGCCCATCCTTCACAGGATCTATCATACTGTACCTTAGGCAAGGATACGATTTGGGGATGGAGCTAATAATGCAAAGGGCTAAGACAAAGGCAAGAAACAAAGGAGAATGATGAAAGCATGCCTTGTAGTCAAGCAGTACATGAAAATTTATTTAAAAAAATTTTTTAATGTCTTTTATTTATTTTTGAGAGACAGAGAGAGACAGTGCGAGTAGGGGCCATCAGAGAGAGAGGGACACACAGCATCTGAAGCAGGCTTCAGGCTCCGAGCTAGCTGTCAGCACAGAGCCCGATGCAGGGCTTGAACCCACGAACCGTGAGATCATGTCCTGGGCTGAAAGGAGACACTCAACACACTGAGTCAACTATGTGCCCGGTCTGTGTGTATTTTAATTTTTTTTTTTTGAGAGAGAGAGAGAGAGAGAGAGAGAGAGAGAGAGAGTGAGTAGGAGAGGGGGCAGAAAGAGAGGGAGACACAGAATCCAAAGCAGGCTCCAGCCTCTGAGCTGTCAGCAAACTCACGAACCATGAAATCATGACCTGAGCCAAAGTCAGACTCTTAACTGACTGAGCCACCCAGGCGCCCAGATAGTTTCACATTCTATATTGGAAATAAACTGTGGGAAATTACCACTTGTTGGGTTCTGAAGTAGTGTCACAGAGGACTATCTACAGTTATCTGACAGGGCTATTAAATTACTCCTTTACTTTACAACTATATATCTGTATGAGGCTGATTCTCTTTATATTCTTTAATGAGAAAACTGAGGTTGATGTAAATTACAATCGGTAACGTGCCAAAAGATTCCCCAATTGGAGCCAAGATGTAAAATAATCTGCTTGATGACAAAAACCCAAGCACTTGAAGGCTATTCTATTTCATTGCCTTCTACTTTGCTATGAAATATTATGTTCTTTTAAATTTGTAAAATAAATTCCCAATGGGAGTTACTATAAATTGCAAACAAGAAAACCTAGGGGTTGTTATATGTCATGATTTATGGTCGTATAGGATCTGATTCGAGTTCAATGGCTTGGGTTTATTTCATTAATATGATTTAGTGTTATATCCAAATGACTCGATGAGATTTGCTGTAATAAATCCGAATATAAGGGAGAATGCCAGGCAAAGCAATTAGAAATGCAATGCAAACTTTGTTTAGTGAAAATTTAAATTATAGATAAGAGAAAAAGTTATTACAATTAAAGTCATGTCAAAAAACAATTATAAGGAGAATAGAAATATTTGTGCCCAACATCAATAATTTGGCAATATGGTTGCTATGAGACATGTAACCAGTTTAAAAAATAGATCGACAATTTGCAAGTCACCAAAAAATTTTTGTCAAGAAAGACTAGATTAAGAAAAATATATTTTAAGAATTTTCATAAGGGGCGCCTGGGTGACTCAGTTGGTTGAGCATCTGATTCTTTTTTTTTTTTTAATGTTTGCTTATTTTGAGAGACAGACAGAATGCGAGCAGAGAGAGAGGGAGATACAAAATCTGAAGCAGGCTCCAGGCTCGAAACTGTCAGCACAGACTGACATGGGGCTTGAACCCATGAGTGGTGAGATCATGACCTGAGCTGAAGTCAGACGCTCAACCGACTGAGCCACCCAGGCGCCCCTTGTTCTTGATTTCGGCTCAGGTCATGATCTCATGGTTTATCAGATCAAGCCCCGCTTTGGGCTCTGTGCTGTCAGGGTAGAGCCTGCTTGGCATCCTCTCTCTCCCTCTCTCTCTTTCCCTCCCCAACTTGCTTGCTTGTACTCACTCCCTCTCTCTCTCTCTCTCTCTCTCTCTCTCTCTCTCTCTCTCTCAAATAAACATTTTAAAAGAATTTTCATAAGAGCTATCATTTACTAAAAAGTTTTTATGTGCCAAGCACTGTACTAAATGATTCATGATACTTTATTTCCTTTAATCCTTGTGTAAATCTCATAAAGTTTGATTTATTTTTCCTAGGTTAGAAATGAAGAGATGGAGTCAAAATGATAATATAAACATGTGAAGCGTCTACTCTTTAACAATCTAAATTTTCAAAAGATTGTAAGAATTGAATGGAAAGATGAGGTCATTTCATCCAAACTTTCATCAAGTGCAGACATTCTAGAAAGTTCCTCATCCTTGATGGCCTTGATCTGTAAGCCTGCTCCAGTGCCATAGAGATACCTACCACCACTCAACAAAAAGGCGGCCAACGCCCTGTTGCTTACCACTCACTCAGTCGGATCCACCTCCTCCTCTACCCTCCTA
>PISW01017561.1:0-10142 GCA_004023785.1 Mungos mungo
GAACTGTGAAATCATGACCTGAGCCAAAGTCGGATGTTTAACTGACTGAGCCACCTAGGTGCCCTTTATTTTGTTATTTATTATCTTATATTGTATTCTCTTTATCTGTGGATTTATGATGGCTGTATTGCTTTACTGCCATTTGGGGGCAAAGTGAAATAAATATATGCCAATCCAGCATGTGTACTTAAGACTTTTGCCTGGAGTTTCGTGGACTCTTAAACTCGTAAGCAGGGAGGTAATAGGTAAGGAACATGGGCTGTCAAGAGACTGTGGTTCTCAGCCCCGCTCTTTCCTGCTTTGTCCTAAAACCCTGTGTAGGAACGATGTGTGGCTGTCACATCTGCATCTAGCCACCACCTCCCTGGTGCCACTTAGTGTCTCTGAGTTCACGTCATCCCCCTGCACAAAACCCTTCTGTACTTTCCCATCAACCTCGTGCTAAAACCCCAATCTTTAATGTGGCCTTGGAGGCTGTACGTGGCTTGGCTTCTGTCATTTCTCACTTCGTCTTGTGTGACCCATCCACTTGTGTGTTCTGTTCCTACATCCTGGGGTTTGCTGTGGCTCCTCCCAGATGCCCCTCTTCCTGGACCCTTCCCTCTTCGCTTCTGGCCAACTCCTAGCCATCCTTCCTGCCCCTCTTCAATGCCTGTTCCGACCACTGACTCCAAGTCAGGATCACCTACCATCATGCTTTACAAATGAAAATGGGAGTTTGCAAAGGAGTTTCAGAAGGCAGGCAGTGTCTGCCTTGCTGGGGATCAACATGGCAGAGGCCACGGCCGATCTGCTCACTGGTGTGTGCGCCCACAGCCTCTGGCATGGGGTTTAGCACATAGCAAGCAGTTAGTCGTATGTTACTGACATGACTGGCCATTTCCCCACCCGTCAGTGGGTTGCTGCGAGGCTGCACTCAGAGGCAGATATAAACTGCTCTGAAGCATTTCACATGTGATAGCTTGTGAAGCAATAATCATACTCTCCGGTGCTCAGGAATTCACACCACGGAGGCTCCCTTGATGCTCGTCTCCCGTTTCTCATCAATGTCCTCTGTGACTAGCCTGCAGAAAACAAAGGAGCAGAGGGGAAAAGAACAGAATGTGTCCCTTCACTTGTTCATCTCTCCAGACGCGCTGATACGTGGGGCTATGGTTCTCGGAGAGTGAGAACCCAGATGCTGTTGCTCGGCCCTGAGCCGCCTTGGGAAGCTGGCCAATGGCATGGAACAGCCATCTCCTTGCTGGCCTCCCGGCTTGAGGGAGAACGTTGTCTTCCATTTTCCTCCACTGTTGCAGGATCCAACAAGGTCCCTCGCCATCTGCTATCTGAGCACACCGCAGACTGAATTCATGCTTTCTCCTCAGAAGGCCGCCTCGGCTCAGCCAATGCTATAATTGGGAATCAGGGGAGTCCCTAAGACTGGATTGCGTTCTGATTCTCGCCTTTGGGGAGACAATTGAAGAGGAAGCATTTGGCCTGAGTTCTATTTCACCCTATGTGGAGCCTGGGGCGTGCATGCAGGGTGGGCGAGAGCCTCACACAGAAGGTGGGAGCAGACCCACATGCAAGGATGATGACCCAAAGCACAAGAAGCTGTCCAGCCAATAAAACAGGGCCTTCCTCATTCTCCTTCGTAAAGACATTTGTTTGGACAGATGGTTTCTACCAGGTAGTGTTAAGAAGTCCGTTTAGTATGGGCTGCCTGATGCTATTAATTTCATAACTGTTGCCATTTTTAAGGTATTTTTATCAGTGAAGTTTCCTTTCTTTTAACCTTCTTATTCTGAAATAATTTGAGATTTACAGAGAGTTCCAAAAATAGTACAGAGTTTCCATATACCATGCGTCCAGCTTCCCCTTCAGTCAAAACTAAGAAACTAACGGTGCCACTGAGTGGAATACAGAACGTCCTTGGTGTTTTCACTAGTGTCCTTTGTTTGGTCCCCTTACAATCTGTGACTGCTTCTCACTATCTCCTTGACTTCCAGGCCCATGCTGTTTTGGAAGAGTACTGGTGAGGTAGTTGAGCTTTTCATGATCAGATTGAGACTATGCCTTAGTAGGAAGGATACTGTTGAGGCGACATGTCCTTCTCAGGAAACTGCATCAGATACAAAATATGCCGATATACATTACTGACGATGTTAGCTTTGGTCCCTTGGCCAAAGTGGTGTCTGCCATGATTTGCTATAAAGTTAGCCTTTTATCCTAAATATTTTGGGGAAGATACTTTGGAATTCTGCAGATATCCTGTTTCAGCATAAAGTTTCACTCACAAAGTTTTGCCTTTACCAGTAGATCTTGCCTGTACCAATATTACTGTGTTGTTCTAATGGTGACTTCTTGTGTCTCTCTTTCTTAATTAGAATTCTGCGGTACAGAAGAACTACCACTTCATTCATCTCTTTTTTTATTCAGTTATTTACTTATATCAGTGTGAACTCATGGATATTCATTTTATTCTTTATCAACCAATAGTGTTATTTATTTTACTTATTTATATGCTCAACTTGCTCTGACTCTGGCCTTTGAGAACTCTTTTCAGGCTGGCTCCTGTCCCTTCTGGTATGTGCTTCTTTGTTCATTGCTTCCTCATTTTCTAGCTCGGCAGGATGCTCCAGGCTCATTTGTGCTTTCTTTGTTTCAATCCTAGAATCAACCACTTCAACCAAAGATCCCTAGTTCCATTTTTGTTTTGGGTGTTTTTCATTTTTGTCTTTGTCTTTGTTGTGTGTGTGTGTGTGTGTGTGTGTGTGTGTGTTTTGTTTTGTTTTGTTTTGTTTTGTTATGAGGATAGTATTTAGAAGCCAAGTCATGGGTGATAACTGTGCTCATTGAGACTGGGGTGTCGTTGCTGCTCCTAGCCGCCCTCAGTGGATGCAGCTGAGAGTATATGTATTCATATAACACATGCACACACACATCTATATTCATGCCCCATCTATTCTTCAGAGCATGTATTAAAATAAAATTATAAGTCCACATTGATACCTTAAACTCCAATGCAGCACAATAGAATTTTTCTAGGCTTCTCCTTTTTCCTTATTTGTAAATTCTTTCTCCAACAGTGAGACTCTTCATTCTTATTATCTATAATATGTTTTATTTGTTCAACTATATACCACAAAGCATTGCAGGATTCCTAAACCCATGAAACTTTCCTTTTATTTTAAAATCTACAAGCATTCTTTATCTTTTCTAAATCTATTGTTTTTTGTCTTTCTGTCTCTGTCAAGATTATTTTTAAATTGGAATCTCTAAGTGTTGATCATTCACTTCTGAATCTCATTTTGTCACATTTGTTTTTGCTCCTCTGTCTCGTTTTTCTGTGTGCCTTACTGTATCTCACTCTTACCTATTTGAAAATGCTTCTCATAAAAGCTTTCACTTAGTCCCTAGGGCGTGTGTGGTTGTTCTTTGTTGATTCTCATGAATATAGCTTCTTGGAAATTCCTTTGTTGTATATTTCTGGTCATAAGCCATTTACTTTCTTCTTCTCTCAAAACTAAGTTCTTTGATTCTTATCCAGCCTGTCCTTATATGTCCCCCATTTCTTCTAAGAAGGAGATGTAATGAAAACACACAACTTGTCTCAAAGCCTATGATGATGTTTCTAGGAGAACTTCTCCACTCCCAGGCCATGTAGGATTTTGTTTTGAAGCCAGATGGCCTTGGGAATGTTAGTGATGAGTTGATATGGGAAAACATATTTATAATTTCTCCTGACTTCCAGTTGGGCCAAGATCTATGGGAAATATTGTCCTGGTTATGTATATAGAAGGAGGTGTTTTCAACAACCAAAAGTCATTCATAAGGAAATGATAAGCTCTTCAAGAATATCAAAAAGTATGTTATGCTCCTTGTTTTACTGAAAGCTCCTGAGGGTAATGGCATACACATGTCTGTATCCACATCCACATTGTACGTGCATGTTCAATAGCATGGTAGCCATGATAAAAAAAATAGGATTAAAAGAAGCAGTATTAGTACATATGATAAAATGTCCAAATTAATAACTTGCTAGTATTGAGAAAATAATCAGCAGTCACTAAAAGCCAACACTGCATTTCTTAACCAAAAGTTGAAATGGAAAAAACCCCGAGGTTCTTTCCAACTATCAGAATCTGGACCTTCCCACATTGACCTGTGGGGGATCCAAGTTTATTGAGCTCACCGCCATCTTGTTATGTGTCCCCAGTGGGCTACACGCTCTCTGTTACCATCTGGAAGCACACCATTCCCATATACGAGAACTCAGGCATTCATCTGGGTCACAATTTATCCTAAGGCAGAAAATTTTCACATTCAATTAATATTATTGGTTTGTCATTTATTCACCCAGTGATTCCATTTTGTTATTTGTTGGGGGTTTTGTTTAGCCTCATTATGATCTTCGAGGGATTATTTTCCCCCTCTGTGTTCCCATCCTCCATACTTACTGATGAACACCTCTGCTGGAGAATTTTAATGTAGCCCCTAGGGCTCTGTCATGCTGTTTTGGGTTAGTAATGAGAGCAGAGGCAGACAAATTAGAGAAGCTTTGGCGTTTGTGAAATACAGCTCATCTTTTCCCTCTTCTCCAATGTGGGGAATTGGATAAGCTGCTATTGGCTCTTCCGCTGCTCTCTGGAGGGGTGGTAGATCATCTTTGCCTTTCCCCCAGAGATGTGTAAAATATTTAATCTCTCTGCAATCTATGTGCCACTCTACCTCCCCTAGAAAGAGATGGTATTCCGCTGAGGGACAATGTCAGTGAACAGAAATCTCAGGATCAGTGGGCGAGCAAGACAGTCCTCATGCAGACCCACCTGTCCAGAGCCCAGTGAAAACAAGTGACCCTGAAGAATTCAGCTGAGTGAGTGTGAGACCTCTCCTCTAGCTGCCCCAAGTTCATGTGCTCCATCACCCCAGTCTCTCAGACCTTTACTGAAGGACTTACTTAGTCTCGGTAAACACAGCTCTAATAAAGTGCCTTATCTGGTTTCAAGGTCTGACTCAGAGATTTAGGGGGAATTGAAGAAGCACTTGCCCAGCTGCATCTCTGGAAGCCTATGTGAACTTGAACAAACAATTCTAACAGCCTGGACATTGGGCTCCTCACCTGTAAGTGGAGGGCTTGGATTGGGGGATTGCTAGGATCCCTCCAGTATAAACCCCTGTTTTTCCGAATTTTGTAAATGCTTTCAGGGCTCACTCCAGAGCTGGGTACAACGGGCCAGTTCGTGAACACCGGGATGGAGCAAGACCTGTGCACAGAGAAACTCAACAGAGCAATGAAACAAAAAGCATTTCTTGTCACCAGGACCACAGGTCATCCAAACTCAGGTCACTGGGGGAGAAGAGATCCACTGAAACAAGGACAGAGGAAGACATACTGAAAGACAAGAATCACGCAAGAGAGAAGGTTCTTGCTACCCAGGGGAAGAACTCTGGGATCCACCTGTCTTGGTAAAGACTTGCACCTCTGAGAACCATCACAGGGCAGAGTGCAACACGGTTTAACTTCTTTTGTCTCTTCTGGGGAGATTTTCCTTCTGTAAAATGCCGTAAAATGCCTGATTCAGAAGACAAGTAGACTTCCCAGAAAATGCATGGGCTCCTTTGTCTTGGCTGCTACATGAACCGCCTGGAAGAATGGCTTCTCAATGAAACCTGCAGGCAGCTGGATCCAGGATGCCCTAACGCTGAGTGTTAGGTGGGGAAGGAATTCTGACATTGGATCCTCCTTCTGGAAGGCAATATAGAAACGAGACAGTAGGAAGATGTGGTCTTACATTAGAAAGACATTTCCATCTCCAGGAAGCACAAAGGCGGCTCACAGTCAGGTCTCCATGAGGAGCCCACTGACACTTCCAGATAGGTCCTGCCCTTACATACTTGCTGTGGGCTGGGGAGAGGCGCTGAATCTCAGGCTCTCTGAGCTTCAGGGATGGGGAGGGTCATCCTGGGGGAGAGCCAGGAAACATGTTAAGAGGGAGATAGAATACATGTGGACCAGCAGAAGAGTCACTTAGCTTTTATCTTTTCCTGACCATAGAAGAAAGAAGGGCAGTTAGAGGCCAGAGAGGACAGGAAACAAAATAAGAAGGGAATGGAAGTGATAAATACCTCAGAGACCAAGCGGAGGACATGGCAGGACAGAGACGCCTGCCTTCTTTTAAAGCTGGGCTGGCGGGCCACCCATGGGACCCAGGATGTCACGGACTTAGTGGTTTTGATGGTCTCAGTTGTGTCTACGGAATAACCAGTATGAGTCACACAGAAGTAACTTTTAAATGAAGAAAAAACCCGGTGTTTGGTTGGATGGAGGCTTCCAGGAAAAGACAAGGCAAGTTCAGAAGCCCTGAGGGGTTCAGTGCACCCAGCGGGCTGATGTCCCCTCCAAGGTGCCCCTCTCCACTGCACACCCTGCCCCCCTCTCCTGGCCCAGGGCTGTGACACCATGTCTCCATCACCTCTCAGATGCCATGTCCAGCATTCTCCCCACCCTTTGTCCCGCCAGGAAGGTGCATCCTGCTCTTGTCCCCGCCGCTCTGACCCCCACCCTTCAACTCCCCCAGTTGTGCTCCAACGTGAGCCCCTCCAAGCATTCCAGGAGCTCTGAGCTCCTGGTCACTGCCACCGAAGATTTTTGTGATCATTTCTCATGTGAATTTTGCTTCTGTGTCTATGTCCTAAGCTTCTTGAGGGCAGTTGGATTTCTGTGTGTGGACTTAGAATATACTGGACATTCAGGACATGACCATCTTAGTCAGTGGTGCCCACACGTACCTTTTGTCCGATGTGCTGGAGGACTTCCTAAGATGGTCTTGATTGGTGGCTGGGTCAGGTTTAGAATTCAGATGCCTGCTTCATTCTTTAAGAATATTTGGATTCTAGGGGCACCTGGGTGGCTCGGGCAGTTAAGTGTCTGACTTCAGCTCAGGTCATGATCTCAGTGTGAGTTCGAGCCCCACGTCGGACTCTGTGCTGACCGCTCAGATCCTGGAAACTGCTTCAGATTCTGTGTCTCGCTCTCTCTCTGCCCATTCCCCACTTACACTCTGTCTGTCTCTTGTGCTCAAAAATAAATAAACACTAAAAAAAAAAAAGAATGTTTGGATTCTAGACAGCAAAGACTCTCTCAAACTCCAAATTCCCCACCACTGAAGCGATGCCTTATAAATTATCTTCTATGTCAGGACGAAATCCTTTTGAAAAAGGCGGTATAGCATAGAAATGTGGAGTGT
Organism: Mungos mungo; assembly: GCA_004023785.1. Classification (NCBI taxonomy): domain Eukaryota; kingdom Metazoa; phylum Chordata; class Mammalia; order Carnivora; family Herpestidae; genus Mungos; species Mungos mungo. The sequence goes on from PISW01017561.1 coordinate 7,233, forward strand.
CGGCATTTATTAGCAAGTCTGGGAGAAAGAGGGATGATAAGTTTTCTTCACCTGTCAGATGGGAATCATCCTAACTCATAGGATGGTAGTGAGGATGCAGAATGAGCGCTCACCCAGTGCCAGACATGTAGTGACCAGCCTGCAGATGTTAGCTACCGATAATTATGATTTATTCAGGGATCTCTAGACCCATCTCTAGCAAAGTGTACACGTGAGTTTTTCCAAAACGGTTCCGGTCTAGTTGAAAGTGTAAGTGAGCTCTATCAGGTTGTCAGCCAAATGCCACTGGTGACGTTCAGGTAAGCTACACTGAACTGGCAGGCAATACTGGACATGACCTTGACCATTTGTCTCACTGCAAAACCTTTTCGCAAGAATAGACTGTGAAAAAGAAAATCTGGTTATGTAATAATAGAAACCAGGTTGTGAGGCTTTGCTCAGCTTCTCAGGACGGACGTGTCCACAGAAGACTTTAAGCAACAGATACTCATCCGGAGCCACTCACAGGGCTCTGTGATCCAGCACCGAAGCTCAGAAACGGACCAGAGGGAGGTGGCCGGGGTGGGGTGGGGGTGGCTCTCTGGCCAAGTGACCAGGTTAACAGCCCCAGTAACACAGGGAGACATGACAACCCAGGGCTGTCACCTTTAAACTATTCCCAACAATGTGGACCCCCGTCTATCAGGAGGGAGCATCAAACAGGTGGCCGTTGCTCTATCTTTCGAACTGGGTTCAGGAGCTCACCCAGGGCACGTCACGGGCACAGCAAGGTCCTGAGAGCAGCCAGCAGGAGGTAGTTAGGAAATATAGTTTCACTAAACATAATTTTAGGCATGAACACCCCCGGCTTTCTCTTCTGAAGCAGACTCTTGGCTAGCTGGTAGCCACACAGAGAGGCTTTGAAAAATGCCCTCGAAGGGACCACAGGACCTTGTTCTCTGATCCTGAAGTTTCAGGGTGCTCCACGGTTTTTTCTTTACTTGGGTCAAAAGCCCGGTTTGCTGGGAGGCTGAATTCTTTATGTCCATGGCGGAAGCCTTCTGAGTGCCATTGCTGTGGGTGTTTGGGGCCCCACCCTGCATATTCTTGGCTGGTTGTTGTTTTTGTTTGATTTGGTTTGGTTTGGTGTCCCTTTGCCTATCCTCTCCCACATGCTCTGGAACTCTCCTTTAGCTCAGTAAGCCCGCAAGTGCTCACTGTCTATTATGCAGAGTGGTCCACCGTACACACTTGAAGCGTAAAGAAAGTCACATGCTCGAGTCTCTGGAACCTGTGGGGACAGCGAACAACAAAATAACGCCGAAGGGATGTACGGCAGAATTTGCCTTGTGGCAGGTGAGACGTAGGTCAGCTGGAGGGAGAGAGACATTGCCGGATGGTGTGCCCAGAGAAGGTTAGGGGACAAATGAGGCTCACCTGGTCTTTGCGGGGTGGCCCCCGGGGATAGAGTCAGATAATAGAGTCTCAAAGATGATCGTTAGGAGCGGCAGTGTGGTAGTGACAGGCAGATACCCACTGGAGCAGTGAAGGCATGCGGAGGACCCTGTGTGTATTTGGGAGCAGATTAGAGAGGAAAAGTCAGAGGCTCCTGGGTGGTTCAGTTGGTTAAGTGTCTGACTTCAGCTCAGGTCATGATCTCACACTTCGTGGGTTCGAGCCCCACATCAGACTCTGTGCTGACAGCTTGGAGCCTGGAGCCTGCTTCGGATTCTGTGTCTCCCTCTCTCTCTGCCGCTACTCCCCTCAAAATATAAACATTAAAAAAATTAAGAGAGGACAAGCCAGAGAAATGTCACAGCCAAAGTCTGGATGTGGTGGTTCTTCCCTGAACACAGAGAGAAGAGGGGCAATTCAGTGATGAGGGAAGGCAACGGGAGGAGAAGGCAGAGCGAAAAGGCGACTGGAGATAGGAGTCCGGCATTTTCTCCTACTGCTCTGTGACTGTGACCTTGGCCTCTCGGGGCCCCCATTTCTTCATAGGTGAGACACAGAGCAGCGATGTCAGGCTCGCCTCTCACATTCGCTGGGGAGTGAAGTCGGAATTGAGAAGAACGTCTTTTAAAAAGTCAGAAATCATCGCCGTCGGGATCATCATCAGCACCAGTGTGCAGCTGGAGTCCTGTGGCTCGTTCCCGCTGCTGGCCAGCCCGGCGGCCGGGTAGGGACTGGGGGCTGCGCTGGCACACGGGCTTCTGGAAGCAGTCCAAAAGACTGCTCTGCCGCACCGCAGGCAGGGAATTTCCTATTTCCAGGCGAAACGATGAAAAAGAGCCATCTCTGCCCCAGAGCTTGGCTCCGAAAGACACGATTCTCATAAGAACCGTAACTGAGGCGTGGCCGTGTGTGGTGCGGGAGCGCCATCCTCAGCCGTCCTGGCGGAGGCGTCCACCGGCCGCAGCGAGCACGAGCGCCGTTACATCCCAGTTGTGGCATCTCTGGGCCGCCCCGCCGTGTGCTCAGGCCTGCAGCCCTCCTTGCCGGCCGCAAACCTGGGCTGAGGGAGCCACTGCCCTCCTGGACCCCACGGCTTTACACTAGGCAGACCTGTTAGGGCCTGGGGTCCCCGGACCAGCTTGCTGGCTGCTCGGTGCAGACGGGCCAGGCCTTTCTCACTCGGAAGCCAGTAGGAGGTGAGGGACGGAGATTCTGAGAATTAACGTTTAAATGACGGGTGAGTTAAAATAAACCCCACATTGGGGCGCCTGGTTGGTTCAGTCCATTAAACAACTGACTTTTGGTTTCAGCTCAGGTCATGATCTCACGGTTTCGTGAGTTTGAGCCCCTTGTCCGGCTCTGTGCTGACAGCACGGAGCCTGCTTGAGATTCTCTCTCTCCCTCTCTTTCTGCCTCTCCCCTGCTTGCGCTCTCTCTGTCTCCCTCAAAATTAAATAAATAAACTTATAGAAAAAA
>PISW01017562.1:0-10148 GCA_004023785.1 Mungos mungo
TTCTAGTGTGTTTTTGTTTTTGTTTGGTTTCTACATCATTAATTTCTTCTGTAATCTTTATTATCTACCTGCTTCTGTTGACTTTAGAATTCATTTGTTGTTCTCTTTCTAGCTCCCTTATTTGTAAGGTTTGGTTGTTTAGTTGAGATATTTCTTGCTTCTTGAGGTAGGCCTCTACTGCAATATACTTCCCTTCCAGGACTGCTTTTGTTCAATCCCAAAGGTTTGGGACTGTTGTGTTTTCACTTTCATTTGTTTGCATGTATTTTAAATTTTCTTCCTTTATTTTTTGCTTGACTCATTTATTGTTTAGTAGCATCTTCTTTAGTCTCCATGTATTTGTGGCCTTTCCAGACTGTTTCTTTTTCTTTTTCTTTTTAAATATGGTTTATTGTCAAGTTGGTTTCCATATAACACCCAGTGCTCATCCCAACAAATGCTTCTCTCCATGCCCATCACCCATTTTCCCTTTTCCCCCACCCTTCATCAAACTTCAGTTTGTTCTCAGTATTTAAGAGTCCTTTGTGGTTTATCACCCTCCCTCTCCTTGACTATTTTTCCCCTTCCCTTCCCCTATGGTCCTTTGTTAAGTTTCTTCTGTTCCACATATAAGTGAAAACATATGGTATCTGTCCTCCGCCTGACTTATTTCACTTAGGATGACATCCTCGAGTTCCATCCACATTGATACAAATGGCCAGATTTCATTCTTCCTCATTGTTATGTAGTACTCCATTGTGTGTGTGTGTGTGTGTGTATATATATATATATATATATATATATATATATGTATATATATATGTATATATACCATATCTTCTTGATTCATTCATCAGGTGATGGTCATTTACGCTCTTTCCATGATTTGGCTATTGTTGACAGTGCTGCTATGAACATTGGGGTTCATTTGCCCCTATGCATCAGCACTTCTGTATCCCTTGGATAAATTCCATGCAGTGCTATTGCTGGGTCATAGGGGAGCTCTATTGTTAATCCAGATTTTTTTCTTGAGGTTGACTTCTAGTTTCACAGCATTGAGGTCAGAAAAGGTACATGCTATGATTTCAATTTTTTTTTGATGATTGATTTGTGACCTAATATGTAATCTATTCTGAAGAATGTCTCACTTGCACTTGGAAAGCATATATATTCTGCTGTTTATAGAACATTACTTTTTAAATAATTTATTGTTATTACTAGGATAGAATGCTCTAGATATATCTGTTAAGTTCATCTGGTCCAGTGAGCCATTCAAAGCCATTGTTTCCTTTTGGATTTTCTGTTTGAAAATCTGTCCATTGATGTAAGTGGGGTGTCAAAGTTGCCAACTATTATTGTATTATTATCAATGAGCTCCTTTATGTTTGTTATTAATTATTTTATGTTTGTGTGCTTCTAAGTTGGGTGCATAATATTTACAATTGTTATATATTCTTAATGGGTTATCCCTTTTATTATGATATAGTGCCCCTCTTTATCTCTTGTTATAGTCTTTTAAAATCCAGCTATAAGTATTGGTGCCTCAGTTTTCATTTTCTTATTTTAAAATTTTTATGTAAATGTTAGTCAGTTAACACACAGTGTAATATTGGTTTCAGGAGTAGAATTCAGTGAGTCATCACTTACATACAACACCTAGTGCTCATCACAACAAGTTCCCTCAATGCCTATCACTCACCTAGCCCATCTCCCAACCCTCCTCCCTCCATTAAGCCTCTTTTTTTCTTTATTGTTAATAGTCTTTTATGGTTTGTTTCCTTCTCTCTCTCTTTTCACCTTTCCATGTGTTCATCTGATTTGTTACTTAAATTCTACATACAAGTGAAATCATATGGTATTTATCTTTCTCTGACTGGCTTATTTTGTTTAGCTTAGTACACTCTAGTTCCATTCATGTTGTTGCAAATACAATATTTCATTATTTTTGTTGGCTGGGTATTCCAGTTATCTTCTGACATCCATTTGGGTGATAGATGTTTTTCCATGTCTTCACTTTCAATCTGCAGGTGTCTTAAGGTCTGAAACGAGTCTTTTGTAGGTAGGATATAGATGGGTCTTGTGTGTGTGTGTGTGTTTCCATTTAGAAACACGTTATTTTTGATTGGAATATTTAGTCCATTTGAGTTCAATGTCATTACTGATAGATATGTATTTAGTGCTATTTTATTACTGCTTTTGTCGTTGTTTCTGGAAATTTTCTCTGAACCTTTCTTGTTTTTGTCACTTTGGTCTCCTATCCTCAAAGAGTCCCCTTTAATATTTCTTCTACAGCTGGTTTAGTAATCACAAACTCCCTTTGTTTTTGTTTGTCCAGAAACTCTGTATCTGCCCCTCCATTCTGAATGACAGCCTTGCTGGATACAGTATTCTTGGCTTCTGATTTTCCCCATTCAACAGTTTGAATACATCATGTGACTGAATTCTGGTTTGCCAAGTTTCTTTTGAGACATCCGTGGTAGCCTTATGGGTCTTTCCTCATAAATTAGGGACTACTTTTTTCTTGCAGCGTTTAAGATTTTTTTCTTTATTGTTATAGTTTGCAAATTTAATTATGATAGTCTGGGTGTTGGCTTTGTCTTTGTTGACTTAAGTGGGAGTTTTCTGTGCCTCCTGGATCTGGATATCTGTTTGCTTCCCAAGATTAGAGAAGTTTCATCTTATTATTTTCTCAGATAAATATTCTGCCACCTTTTCTCTCTCTCTCTTCTGCAACACTTGTAATGTAAATGTTATTATAGATGGTAGCAGTCACTGAGTTCCCTAAGTCTTTTCTCGTGTTCCATAATTTTTATTTCTCTCTTTTGTTCAGCTTTATTATTTTCCATTATTATTTTTTAAGTTTATTTATTTATTTTGAGGGAGAGAAGTGAGCGAGTGTGAGTTGGGTAGGGGCAGAGATAGAGGGGGATAGATGGAATCCCAAGCCAGCTCCCTGTTGGGGCTTTGAATTCACAAGCCACAAGATCATGACCTGAACTGAAATCAAGAGTCAGACACAATCGACCGAGCCACCTAGGCACCCCTATTTTCATTATTTTGTCTTATATATCACTAATTAATTCCTCTGTTTTTTCCAGCCTGCTATTTATTGCATCATGCATATTTGTAATGTTGTTTATTGCACTCTTCATCTCTGATTAATTCTTCTTTACTTCTTTTATTTCTGGTAAGGGTTTCCCTGATGTCTTCTTTTCACAAGCCCAGTGAATAGCCTTATGATTGCTGTTTTCAATTCTCCATCAGGCATATTGCTTATACGTGTTTCAATTAGATCTCTGGCCATGACCTTATCTTGTTCTTTCATTTAGGATAAATTCCTCCATCTTTACATTTTGTCTACCTTTCTGCCTTCTGTTTGTTAGAAAAGCTCATTGTGTTTTCTGCTCCTGAATGTAAGGACTTCATGAAAAGAGGTCACATACTGTGCAGGGCCTGGTGCCTCAGGTAGTGTCCCTGTTATGTGTGCTGCATATGCTCTGGTGTTGTGTTTTGGCTGCTCTATTCTTTGGCCAGTCATCTGTAGTCTGTCCTTGTCTGCAGTGGGCAGTGTTTGGTCCTTGGTCAGAATGTGGCAAGGTTTAACTAGGTGTGCTTCGGTCTGCTTCTGAAATGACACCTGACGTCACTTCCATGAGAATGGAGGCCCTGCAGAACTCTCTGGTCAGGAGATGTGGGCAGGGGTTTGTGTGGTCTTTTGGGGGAGGAGCCTCCTGCAGCAGGACTGATCCGAGCTTGACTGAGAAGGGCAATCATGCTGAACTGCAGGGGTGTGGGACCTGCTGTAAGCAGGTTTGGAAGCCAGTGTGGCTGCTGCATTGCTTTCTGTGGGTTGCTGGGTTTCTGCTGAGGGATGGAGAAGGAAAGTGGTGCCAGCCATCTCCTTCGTTTCTGAAGCTGTGTCTCCATGAATGCTGCCTCTCCGAGAAGTGCTGCAAGAAGAGGAGATAATCTTCCCACTGTGTGTTCCAGGCGTTTTCAGATTGCTGTTTCCTTGCTGTCTGCTCCTGGGTTGTTTGGCTGCCTTCTGTCCAGGAGTAGGGCAGCGCTGTCCAAGCTTATTCTAGCCAAGCCCGCTGACCTCTACAATTCCAGGCTTTAAGCCCTATTGGTTGCAAGAAAACGCAAAATTCAGCACTTCTTGTGGGGAAGTGTTCTCCTTGTTTGTTCCCCAGAATGCTCTACTCTCTCCCACCTTTCTCCAAGACCACAGCTCCATTGCCTCCACAGCACTGCTAATTTGTCTCTCCCCAAACCATGTCTCCTACCATTCTACCTTCTTCAATGAGGCCTCTTCCATGAGGTATCCAGGATAATTGGTAGTTATCTAATTGTGTTCATGAGAAGAGGCAAGCCTAAAATCCTTCTACTCTGCAGCCATCTTCTGAATTTCTTCTACTCTATCATCTTACTGAATCTTTGGCTTTCAAATTTTGATATTTATGAGCAAAGATGGCATACACACCTGCATGATGGTTTTTGAATGGAAATCAATAGTCAGCTCCTTAAGGGAAATACCAAGTGATATCACTGCATCATGTACAAAAGAATATGTAGTGTTGTAAGAACCTTTGAAAGTGTCTTCCAAAGAGGGTCTATACCATTTTCAATTCCCAACACCAATTAATGAGAGGTTATGTTTCTCCATATCCTCACCAGCATTTGGCATTGTCATATTTCCATTTTGGCAATTTTATTTATTTGTTTGTTTGTTTGTTTTTAGGTTTTTTATGTTTATTTATTTTTGAGATAGAGAGACAGAGCGCAAGTGGGAGAGGGGCAGAGATAGAAGGAGACACGGAATCTGAAGCAGCTCCAGGCTCTGAGCTATCAGCACAGAGCCCGATGTGGGGCTTGAACCCATGAACCATGAGATCATGACCTGAGCAGACATTAGACACTTAACCGACTGAGCCACCCAGGCGCCCTTGTTTTGTCAATTTTGATAAATGTGTAGTTGTATCTTATTTTGTTTTAATTTGCACATCTTTGATAACATATGATGTAGAATGTCTTTTTTCTTTTTGTTTCACGTTGTTTTTTTATAATAGTTTATTGTAAAATTGGTTTCCATATAACACCCAGTGCTTCTCCCCACAAGTGCCCCCCCACCATGACCATAACCCCCTCCCCTCCCTCCCCCTCCCCTTCTTCTTCAGTCCTCAGTTCATTTTTAGTATTCAATAGTCTCTCATGATTTGTGTCCCTCTCTCTCCCCAACTCTCTTTCTCCTTTCCTCTCCCTATGGCCCTCTGTTAGGTTTCTCCTGTTAGACCTACGAGTGCAAACATATGGTACAAATGGCCATATTTCATTCTTTCTCATTGCCATGTAGTACTCCATTGTGTGTGTGTATGTGTATATATATATATAACTACATCTTCTTGATCCACTCATCAGGTGATGGACATTTAAGCTCTTTCCATGATTTGGCTATTGTAGAAAGTGCCGCTATAAACATTGGGGTACATGTGCCCTTATGCATCAGCACTTCTTTATCCCTTGGGTAAATCCCTAGCAGTGCTATTGCTGGGTCATAGGGGAGTTCTACTGATAGTTTCTTGAGGAGCCTCCACATTGTTTTCCAGAGCGGCTGCACCAGTTTACATTGCCACCAACAGTGTAGGAGGGTGCCCGTCTCTCCACACCCTCGCCAGCATCTATAGTCTCTTGATTTGTTCATTTTAGCGACTCTGGTGTGAGGTCGTATCTCAGTGTGGTTTTGATTTGTGTTTCCCTGATGCTGAGTGACACTGAGTATCGTTTCATATGCCTGTTGGCCATCTGGATGTCCTGTTTGGAGAAGTGATTGTTCAGGTCTTCTGCCCATTTCTTCACTGGATTATTCATTTTTAGGGTATGGAGTTTAGTGAGCTCCTTGTATATTTTGGATACTAGCCCTTTATCTGATATGCCATTTGCCACATCTTTTCCCATTCTGTCGGTTGCCTGTTAGTTTTTTATCTTGATGAGGTCCCAGTAGTTCATAAGCTTATTAATCAATCATCATCTTATTAATCATCATTTGGTAAGATTTCTGTTAAGGTTCTCTCTTTATCTTTATATTTTGCCAGTTTCACTATGATATGCTGTGCTTAAGGTCGGTTCAAGTTACATCTTAGGGAAGTTCTATATGCCTCTTGAATTTGAATGTCTATTTCTTTCCCCAAATTGGGGAAATTTTCATTTATAATTTGATCCAGCACCCCTTCAAGACCTCTCTCTCTTTCTTCCTCTTCAGGGACTCCTATGATACGGACATTGTTCCATTTGATTGTATCACTTAGGTCTCTAATTCTCCTTTGGTGCTCTGGAATCATTTTCTCTCTTTTTCTCGGCTTTCTCTTTTGCTATAACTGTGTCTTCTAATTCACCTATTCTCCTCTCTGCTTCTTCAATCTGTGCCGTGGCAGCCTCCATTTTATTATTCACCTTGTTTATAGCCTTTTTTAACATGTCACAGCTATTTTGAAAGTTCATAGTCTTTGTGTCAATATCTTCTCTGATGGCTTCTATGCTTTTTTTCTAGTCCAGCGACACTAATTTTATGACCATCGTTCTAAATTCTTGTTCAGTTATGTTGCTTGTGTCTGTTTTGAGCCATTCTGTAGCTGTGATTTATTCCTGGAATTTCTTTAGAGGAGATTTCTTTCATTTCATCATTTTGGCTAGGTTTCTGTCTGTTGTCAGTTTTAAAAGCTCATTCTGCACTACGCGCCTGTTAGTATTTCTCTATTAAAGGAGGCTCTTTGAGTGTGTAGGTTCTGTCTTTTCAGGAGATGTTCTCTTAATGGTGTCTCTTGGTTTATCTTGTTATGCCTCTCATTAATTTATTTCCCTACTCAGCAGATATTTCGGACTTTCCACTATGTGTGCTTTGGCCTGTTTCTTGAGGTATCCCTGAAAAGGAAAACAGACAGACAAACACACAGAGAACACATGCACACAAATGCAGTGACAGAACAAGTAAAGAAGCAAATCAAAAGGGGAAAGAAAAAAAGGAACAGGAAAGGAAAGAGAGGACCCGAAAGGAAAAAAAAAAAAAGCAGGTGGGGGGACAGTGACAGCCAGAGATAAAGGACAGTCTGAGAGCATAAAACCTGAAGAGGGGGAGATAAGGATGAGATAAAGGAACAACTATCTGGATGGTAAGAGTTGATCTAAGCACAGCAGTGCCTAAATGATGATCTTTCCCAGACTCCAGGGGGAAAGTGAGAAAAGAAGAAAATAGGAAAAGAGAAAAGAGAAAACAAGGGAAAAAATTAAAAAGTAAAAATATTAAGAAAAGAAAGAAAAAACAATTAAAAGTAATAAGCAAAAGCACAGCAACTCTCCAGCGTGGATGGGCGTGGCTTGGTGTAGGTGGGTGGGGTCTCAGGGGCTGCTCTCTGAAGCTCCACCTTGGTGGATGCGGGAGAAGAATGGCGAAGCCTCAAGCCCCCTCAGACTATGCGTTGCCAGCCACTCTCTTGAGTCCAAACTCCTTGTGCCTCAGGTGGGTCTAATTGTTTTTGTTTTTTAAGTTCTGCCTGGTTTCTAAGTCCTTGGCCACGCATTCAATATTGCCACCACAGTTAAAATCTGCAGGTGGGTAGCTTTCTGGCCAGGATCAAATAGGGGGATTGTGAAGTTAGATTTTTCCCCTGGCTCTGCCTGCAGTCAGCGAGCTGCTGGCCCAAGGGAGAGCAAGCCTGCTGAGGGGGATGGACTTCTCTCTCTGCACCCAGCAGCTCTCAGTCCTGGGTGAGGTCTCCCCTCTCCAGAGATTATGCTATGAGTGATTCAGTCTCTCCTTCTCTTCCCCTGGTCTCTCCGCTGCTGTACCAGGTGGTCCAGCGCCGGCTGTGAAGGTCTGTGTGCCTGTGGACACACCGCTGTCCCGTGTGCGGCTGGCCATGGAACCGTGCGCCTGTGGACTCAGAGCTGCCCCACGCGCGGATCTCGGCGGATCTGTGCGCCTCTGGAACACAGCTGCCCCCCGCACGGCTGTCCGTGGAACTCTGCCCCTGTGGACACACGGCTCTCTGCAGCCCCAGTGCCAGCCTCCGGGTGCTTTGTCTCCTGGCTCCACTTTGGGCCAGTGCTCCCTCCCCCTGAGTCTCCGATCCCAGCTTGCACACACTCAGTCATCCGTGAAGCTGTTATCAACAAGGGGTCTGTGCTGGCCCCTCCGTTCTTGGAGATAGGAAAGCTGTGGCTTTAATTCTTCTCAGTTTGATAATTGCGGGCGGCGGAGGTAATGTGGCTCCTTACTTCTCTGCCATCTTGCCCCCTCCCCTTTTATACTTTTATTTTTTTAAAGTAGTTTATTGTCAAATTAGTTTCCATACAACTCCCAGTGCTCTTCCCCACAAGTGCCCTCCTCCATCACCACCACCTCTTTTCCTCCCTCCCCCTTCAACCCTCAGTTCATTTCCAATATTTAATAGTCTCTCAAGTTTTGCGTCCCTCTCTCCCCAACTCTCTTTCCCTCTACCCCTCCCCCTGGTCCTACATTAGGTTTCTGCTGTTCTCCTGTTAGACCTATGAGTACAAATATATGGTATCTGTCCTTCTCTGCCTGACTTATTTTGCTTAGCATAACACCTTCGAGGTCCATCCACTTTCTGACAAATGGCCAGATTTCATCTTTCTCATTGCCATGTAATACTCCATTGTATATATATACCACATCTTCTGGATCTACTCAGCAGGTAATGGACATTTAGGCTCTTTCCATGATTTGGCTATTGTGGAAAGTGCTGCTATGAACATTGGGGGTACATGTGCTTCTATGCATCAGCATTTTTCTGTATCCCTTGGGTAAATCCCTAGCAGTGCTATTGCTAGGTTATAAGGAGTTCTATGGATAGTTTTTTGAGGAACCTCCACACTGTTTTCCAGAATGGCTGCACCAGTTTACATTCCCATCAACAGTGTAGGAGGGTGCCCGTCTCTCCACACCCTCGCTAGCATCTATAGTCTCTTGATTTGTTCATTTTAGCCACTCTGACAGGTGTGAGGTGGTATCTCAGTGTGGTTTTGATTTGTTTCCCTGATGATGAGTGATGTTGAGCATCGTTTCATGTGCCTGTAGGGCATCTGCATGTCTTCTTTGGAGAAATGTCTGTTTATGTCTTCTGCCCATTTCTTCACTGGATTATTTGCTTTTTGGGTGGGGAGTTTGGTGAGTTCCTTGTAGATTTTGGATACTAGCTCTTAATCTGATATGTCATTTGCAACTATCTTTTCCCATTCAGTTGGTTGCCTATTAGTTTCCTTGATTGTTTCCTTTGCAGTGCAGAAGCTTTTTTATCTTGATGAGGTCCCAATAGTTCATTTTTGCTTTTATTTCCCTTGCCTTTGGGGATGTGTTGTGTAGAAAATTGCTGCGGTGGAGGTCAAGGAGGTTGTTTCCTACTTTCTCCTCAAGGATTTTGATGGTTTTCTGTCTCACATTCAGGTCCTTCAGCCATTTTGAGTTTATTTTTGTGTATGGTGTAAGAAAGTGGTCTAGTTTCATTCTTCTGCATGTTGCTGTCCACTTCTCCCAGCACCACCTGCTAAAAAGACCATCTTCTTTCCATTGGATACTCTTTCCTGCTTTGTTAAAAATTAATTGGCTGTACATTTGTGGGCCCAGTTCTGGGTTCTTTATTCTATTCCATTGGTCTATGTGTCTGGTTTTGTGCCAATACCATACTGTCTTGATGATGACAACTTTGTAGTAGAGGCTAAAGTCTGGGATTGTGATGCCTCCTTCAATATTACTTTGGCTATTTGGGGTCTTTTGTGGTTCCATGTGAATTTGAGGATACTTTGTTCTAGCTTTGAGAAGAATGTTGGTGCAATTTGATGGGGATTGCATTGAATGTGTAGATTGCTTTGGTTAGTAATGACATTTTCACAATGTTTATTCTTTTGATCCATGAACAGGGAATGTTTTTCCATTTCTTGGTGTCTTCTTCAATCTCTTTCATAAGTTTTCTATAGTATTCATCATATAGGTCTTTTATCCTTGCTTAGGTTTACTTCTAGGTATTTTATGGTTTTTCATGCTATCATGAATGGGATCAGTTTCTTGATTTCTCTTTCCACTGCTTCATTATTGGTGTATAAGAATGCAAAGGATTTCTGTACATTGATTTTGTACCCTGCAACTTTACTGAATT
>PISW01017563.1:0-10132 GCA_004023785.1 Mungos mungo
TTCGTCCACCGCAGAGCAGGGCCACAGGACACCTCCCGGCACGGGTGTCGCCGAGGCGTCCACGAGGGGCGTCACTAGGACAGGATGCTGCCTTGGGCGGCGGCGGTGGTCCTCGGAGCCAGGGGTCGGGCTCACTCCGGAGTGTAGAGGAGGGAATGAACACCACCAGCTTTGGCGCGGTGTCTGAATCAAGTCCATTTTACTTCTGGGAAAGCTGGGGCCCCACCACGGAGGGTGACACACCTGTGGTGGCCTCACAGTCTCGCGGAGCTGAAGCGGACCCCCAGAGCCATGCCCGTGTGACTTTCTGTCCCTTGTCCCCCAGGATGAACAAGGCCCCCACGGCGGGCTTTGAGGCCGACGTGGGCAGCAAGACCACGCACCACCTGGTGTACCCCGAGAGCTTCCGGGAGCTGGGGGAGAACGTCAGCATGGTCCTGGTCCCCTTCAAGACCACCGACCTGGAGTGGGTGATCAGTGCCACCACCACGGGCACCATCTCCCAGTGAGTCCGCCGGGCGGCTGCGGGGCTGGGCTGGGGAGGCCCCTTCGTCTTGGGGCACACGTAACCTTGCAGATGGAAAGGGGGCACTCGTGGGGCCCATCAGCCAGGCTGGAATGTGTGCTCTTGGGCCCTGGCCTCTGCTGAGCGATCGGCCCCCTCCCTACCCCTGAACTTTCCTGGGGGAAAGCAGCATTTTAAAGACGTCCTTGAATTAGCCAAGGGCGCCCTCTGGTGTCTACAGTGGGCCACTGCTACGAGAGGACCGGGCTGTGGCGGGGAGCCCGCGTCCCTCCCTCCCTCTCTCTCCAGTGTCTCCCCTCCAGAGCCTCGTGCAGGCAGCCTGGACCCCCCACCCCCACCCCCACCACCTCATTAACCACCGGCTCTTTCTCCCCTTGCAGCACCTATGTTCCTGTCCCTGCGAAGATCAAAGTGAAAAAGAATAAGGTGAGTCCGAGCTCAGCCCCTTGTCCTCTGAGCTCAGGCTCATTTCGAAGGCTCTGCACGCTGGCTGTCGAGAGCACCCCCTCTCCGGTGCCAGCTCCAGGCTGCAGAGAGCCCGTGGAAGCCGCAGCCCCCACTCAGCCTCCCTGCTCCACAAACACCGGGAAAGTTCGGTGGAGTGGGGGCCCCGGACCAGCAGCATCACTGGGACCCTGTCACGATGCCAAGACTCAGGCCCACCCCGAACCTACTGGGTCAGAAAGTCTAGAAGGCGGTGGCGCGGCAACCCGGGCTTTTACCAGCCTGCCAGGGATGCTGATGTCCGCCACTCTCTGAGGGCCAGTGCTGGGTGCTGTGCATGCGCTCCTCCAAGCCAGACCTCACCTCCCGGCCCCATCGCTCCATCTCCCCAGGGGGGCCCCCCCGGTATGGGGTTGGCCAAGACGCGGGCAGAGGGCGGAAGGATGAAAGAAGTGGAGTGTCCGCCCCACTGGTCCTTTGCATGTGCTGTCCTTCGTAGATGGTGAGGTCAGCATCAGAGAGGCCGAGTCACTTGCTCGGGAACACACAGCCAGTTTGTGGTACCTCCCAGCACTCCCAGCACCTGCTGTTTGCACTGGGTGCACCGCCCAGGGAGCAAGGGAGGCCATCTGGGGGTCCTTGTAGGGCCCAGTGGGTGAATGGCAGTCCCTTGAGACCTGGCTGAATGATGAGAGACTCATCCGCATGGTCCCTGGTCCCCGTCCACTCCTGGGGGCTTCCTGGACATGTTTTCCCCCTCCCACCTGAGAAGTCCCCTTCGCTGCCCTCCAGGCAGCCGTCGGGGGTGGGGGGGGGAGGGTCAGGGGCAGGGCTGACACCAGACTCCTCCCGGCCACCTGGCTGTGTGACACCGGGCACATCACTGAGCCTCTCTGAGCGCGGTTTCCTCATCTCTACCATGAGGAGAGGGAAAGCCAGCACGGAGATCATCCAGACCCACACCCAGCAGGACGGGTGGGTGGCTCAGCGCCCATGCTTTCCTGCCCTGTGACAGGGGCGTCCCTGTCCCCACCACATGCGGAACCTCCCTGGCCTGATTTGAAGGTCACTGGGTGTCCCCCGTTCCCCACCCCCAGCCCCTGAGGTTTATTGCCTCTCTGCTTAACTTCTCTCCCCGGCTCCGTAGTTGTGTTCCAGCACTCTCTGCCTCCGTGGTTAGGCTGCCATCGCCCCTCCCACTAGAAGGCGGGCCCACGGGCCGCACCCCTGTGTCCGCTTGCTGCTCTGTCCCCTGCAGCACAGCAATGCGGGGCACCTGGCAGGGGCTCACGGGGGTGCTGTCCTCCCGCAGATCCTGATCTATCACCCGGCCTTCATCAAGTACGTCTTCGACAGCTGGCTGCAGGGCCACGGGCGGTACCCGTCCACCGGCATCTTGTCCGTCATCTTCTCGCTGCACATCTGCGATGAGGTACGGCCCCTCCTCCCCCTGCCCGTGCCTGCCAGGCCGCCCCGCACCCACGGAGACCCCCTCATTCTCGTCCCTGAGAGCGTCAGGGAGCCGTCTGCCGCCGGGCCGGCCTCCAGCCTCGCCCCCTGCCCCAGCGTAGCTCTCCTTCCGGAAGCTTCTGTCCCTATTCTCTATGCCAGGTCTTGCAGCGCCTCTCTGGGCGTTCGTGAGAAGGTTCGCGGGGCCAGAGTTCTGGCTCGTTCTGTGCGGGCTCCGGAGGCCGAGTCCCAGGCGGCAAGGGGTGGGGAGGCTCGGATTGGGGGTAGAGTAACAGAGCAGATTGGAAGCAGGGAGAGCTGGGGGGTATTAGAAGCGTCCCCAGAGCTAAATCTCAGCACCCTGACCACACCTGGCCGTGCTCACCGGAATGTCTGACCGTGGGAACCAGGCACCCAGGGGTTCCACTGTTCACCGAGGCTGAGAACCAGTGATTACGCTGAGCGTGTTTTGTGTTTTCTTTCGTGGACCTGCCTGACTGTCCATCAGGCCGTGCCCGCGCCTGATTTGGGGTGCTTCCTGCCACCCTGGGCAGAGGGGCAGGGGGGCCACAACACCTACAGCCTACCTCCTCCTTGGCCCCGAATCAGGTGGGGCCATCGGATGTCACCTGCAGCCATCCCTGGCCCTCCCTGCCTGGCTCCTCGGTGAAATCCAGGGACGGGGAGGGGCCATTCTGTCACCATTTCCCCCCCTCCCCCGCCCCAGCCCACTCTGTCCTCAGAAGCCTCTTCTCCTCCTCACCTCCACCTGGCTGCCTGCTCCCTTCCCTTCCCTCCTGCCCTGGGGCCCCGTGACCCTGCTGCCCTTTACGGGAAAGCCCAGGGCCACAGAGCCCTCTCCTGCCCCCGGTGGGGCCTCACCCCCCAAATCTGCCCTCCACGCCCCTGCAGCCCAGCAGGCATTTCCTCTCCCCGGAGGGCATACTCCTTCCTGGGCGTATCCAACTCCCCTGCCGAGGCCAGATTCACATGGATTCACATGTCACCTGCCTTCCAGATCCCTTGTTCTTTGTTGGCCCTGCTGTCCTCTGTGCTTTGGGAGCCCTGACATTAGCCCCCGTCCTCACTGGTGCTCTGACCCCTGACTCCCGGCCCCCATAATGAACTCGGATGCGTTTACTGCGGTGCTTAGCACGGAGGAAGTGCTCAGTAAACGTTTGTCGTGTGTGGGAACGCCCCCTCGCCTGCTGGCCGGTGAGGGCCCCGGGCTGCCTGGATAGTAGCCTAAGGGGAGAAAACGGTCTGCACCTATCACCTGTCTCCTTAGGGTCATTCCTCTCCACCCCATTTTCCAGATGAGGGAAGTGAGACTCAGAATAGCGGTATGGAGCTCCCTGGACGACCCACCAGCAGGTGGCAGAGCTGGGAGCCCTGCTGTCCCCTCCACTCCCCCTCCGCAGCCCCAGGAGCCTGCCTCCAGGAGAGGAGCCTGTCCTGCCCCAGGGCCACCCACGAGCTAGCCTCCCAGTGCGCCTCCCAGCATTAGCCTTGGCTTTCACATCCCTTGTGTTTGCTTCACGGAGCCTGTGGGAGTCCAGTAAGGAACCGGACGGGTTCTAGGAGAAGGGTTTCTAGGCATCTATGGAAGCGTCCTGGCGGCTCTGCGCGTAGCCCTGCGTCAGGGTCTGACCTCCGCTTTGCCCCCACAGGTGGACCTGTACGGCTTCGGGGCAGACAGCAAGGGGAACTGGCATCACTACTGGGAGAACAACCCGTCGGCGGGGGCTTTCCGCAAGACCGGGGTGCACGATGGCGACTTTGAGTCCAACGTGACGGCCACCTTGGCGTCCATCAATAAAATCCGGATATTCAAGGGGAGATGACGCTGCCGAGAACTGAGGCTCGCCTCTCGGTGTCCCGCCCCCGCTTCTCGCCGGGGCCGTCCCGTCCTGGGAGCTTCGAGGGCCAGCCTCGGGGGCAGGGGGGTGTCGGGGGGCCCCTCGGAGCCCCCTGCCTGCCAGCCCTTGGCAGCGTCTCCTCAGCAAGGTGCCCGAGCCCCGCCGGGCCTGTGGAGCAAGTCTCAGAACTGGCCTGGGATGGAGAGCGCCCCCTCACTGCTGCCCTGGAGCCGGAGGAAGGTGGGGAGACGCGGCGGGGGTCCGGTCTCCAATCACTGAGGTCACTTTGGCTTCCGGGGAGGGGGCGCATACTTGGGCCCCTGTATTCTAAAGTAAAGGACAGTTTTGCAGGGTGGACGGGCAGAGACTTTCCCGCTGCCCAGGGACCCAGGGATGGCCTCGGGACAGAGCCACGTTGGACCATGTGGACACTGGGGGCGAGATGGCGCCTTTTTTTGCACGATGCCTGGCCCCTCCCTCACTTGGCTGGACAACTCTCCCCCCTCCGGCCCCCTGCTGTCTTCCCAAAGCTCATTTCTGGTGTCTGGAGAGGCGCCCCGCCCCGAAGGCCTTCCCGTCTTCCCAGACACGAGGCACCATGTTTCAGAGCGCAGCAGAGTCTTCTTCCCAAGCCCATGTCCCCTTGAGTAATGCATCCCTGCGGCCAAGAGCGTGCCTTTGTGTTTGGGGAGACGTTGGCGCATTGGCTGAAACAAGGCAAAAGCCTTGACTCGGGAGAGGGGACCCCCAGCAGAGCCCCGCCCCCTTGCTCTGTGGCTTGGGATGTCTTTTCTAGTTGCCTGAGGCGGTGCCTGAGCAGCAGCAAAGCTAGGATGACACTCAGTGCTGTCCCAAGGCTGAATGCCATTCTCACTCGCATTCACGGACTGTTGGATGTGGCGCCCATGACCTTCCAAGGCCACGCATGTGACCTCCACCAGCCAGCACTTGCCCCGGGAACCCACGCTCTGGGCCCAGCCCTGCTGGCCACCTGCACAGTGTCCTGCGGGCCGCCAGAGTCCCAGGGGCGTGGCCTTCAGAGCGGGAGAAGACATACCTCATTCGCTCCCTCCCAGGCTTCTCTGATCTTCCTTCGTAAGCCTTCCTGATTATTTATTGATTCAGTCTTTTAATTCAGCAAACGTTGTGTGCACTTTGTGACGCTGTGGCCGGCCCTGATCGTCGAACTGAGCCTGCTCGTGCTTCACCTAGCAGCCGGGGCGCGAGGGAGCTTGAACCTAGGGCCGTGGGGCTCTTCAGGCTCGGGGTGGGGGGTATCTAGGGCCTGGGGGCTTGCCAGTGGGCAGACCCCGGGGTCTCAGGCTGGTAGGTTTGCAGAGGGCTCTGCCCTCCTTCCCTTTGGCCCCACCTCCCTTCCCTGTCCTTGTGGATTAGATTCATCTAGGGCTGAGAATCCCCCAAGCCCAGCGGGATGTCCTTGGGGCCGGGTGGGGAGTGGAGACCGTGTGGGGGCGGGGACAGTGATTGTGGGCTCCGGTTACTGACCCTTCAGAAAAGCCACTTTTCCTGTTGAGAGCATTTGCAAACAGGCGGCTGCCACCTTGAGGAGGTGTGACAGTTTCCTGGTGGGGCGTGATACAAGCCAGTGTCAGAAGCCGAGGGCCTGTCCCCTGCGCTCTCATGGCACTCGGGCCAGCCCTGCTCTCCCGCTGCAGCCTCTCCCTCTGCAAGCAGGGCAGGAGGCATGTTGGGAGCTCGGGGCTGCAGGCAGCATGAGGCAGGTCACAGGGTCCCCAGAAGGGGCCTGCCATGCTTGTCTCCCCCAAAGCCTGTGCATAGGAGCATCGTCGTGGGGACCGGTTCCTTAGCCTTTATTAGATCCTCAAAGATTCAGAATCCGGAACGTGGTCTGTAAAAACAACAACAAACAGACGTGTTCCAGCTTTAGATCCCTCTGAAATGCAAGACTCGCATGACCGGTAAAGGGTCATAAATCGCATGAGGACGTTGTCTTGATCAGAAACATAAGCCTCCGTTGGTTGGCTGATTGGCCCCGAGGACAGTGGCCGCTGAGACGGAGCAAGTGCGTCCCCACAGGGACGACAGGCTCAGCGGCCACTGTCCTCGGGACTGTCCCCGGGGCCAATCAGCCAGCATGAGGCCGATCAGAAAAGCAGGGCTCAGAGAAGGGAAGCCAGAAAGAGCAGGGCCGAGGAGGGAGAGCCATCTCCGTATGTCCTGCAAAACCAGCACCTGCTTTCACGTGCCCCCCCAGCCCCTGCCCTCACCCCCCGTCCCCTGTTAGGGCAGAAAGCATGGCGGGCTTGTAGCTCCTGTCCCCAGAGCCATCACCGGGCAGAGAAGAAAGTTCTTAAACCAATGCCTTTTGAGACTCTGGCCTCAGCATCTGTGGTCCGGCCAGCCCCACGGGCCGAGCTTAGCGAGAGAACCAGATACAAGAAAACAGGACTTAATAAGGATGCCAGACAAGAAGGTGGGGAGGGCGATGCCTGGAAAGTGCTGGGGCCGAGGACTGGGAGTCTGGGTCAAGGGCAGGGTAGACTAGCAGAATGTTTAGAACCGTTATGTCTGCTTTGACTGTTCTCAGCAAGGCAGCCCGAGCACAAAAACGGGAAACAGAGAGGAGCTCACAAGGGTGTCACCAAAAATGCTCTCTCCAGGGAAGGCCAAGCCCTGAGGGGTCTCTGTCCAGCAGGAGATGGCGAGCTGCTGGCCACGTGCCGTCACGAGCCAGCTGCTGTCCTTGACACACATCCCCCCGCCCCCGGGGGTTATCGCTCTGTCTGTCATGGACATCTCGGTGGAAGCAGACGTGCCCACGGGCCCCCGGCTGGTCAGCCTCCCCCGTGGTCTGGGCTCATAAGTCTTGAGATGGGGTCAGCCTTCTGCTTGCTCCTCCTGAAGACCCGGCCCCCCCACCTCTGGGGGGCAGAGAGGAGAAGGGGACGTGGGAGGAACGGCAGAGGCCCGCACGGTGGCGCTCACGGCGTGCTGGCCTCGGGCATTGGCAGCTTCTTACCAGATGAGTCGCAATGTGCCTCCTACAAGTGGCCAGCTGCTCCCAGCACCCCCCACCCCTGCTTTCCCTCTCAGCCCATCAGAGATCTGCACTGGTGTTGAACTTGACCCCCTGCCTGCCTCAGCCTCTCTCACTGGGCAGAACTCTATCTGTGTCCACCTGTGGATGGCCATGAGCCCAATGCCGGCTGTCACCTGCCTCCCCGCCCCCGCACATGACCATGGACCCCACCCCCCAGCCGCGGCAGCACATCCCTGAATTCACATCCAAGCCAAAGGTTCTCGAGCACTTTCTGTCCCTTGCGACCGTGTCTGGTTCCTTGTTGGTGTAAAAGTCGCTTTCTTTCCCCTCCTGCCTCGCTCCCGTGTTCGTTCTGTGGCTGAGGGCCGACCCGGGTGCGTTCTGAAGGAAGTTGGGGAGAGTCGGCCTTCCTCGGCCTCTGCTCAGTTTTATTTATTGTTGAACATTTCCAATGATCCAAATCAAAGTGAATTAAAAAAAAAAGCTATTTTTCTCGTTTGGGTGTGTTTGTTGTGTTTCTGTGGGGGCCACGCCTTCCTGCGCGCCCCCCCTCCGACGGCTTCCGGTCAGGGGCTACGCTCAGTCCTACAAAAGGGCCCGACGGTCCCCCTGCAGAGAGTGTCCTGCTCAGTGTCCGTCCCAGCCGAGTGCCCAGCGGTTCGGGAAGCAGAGTGTCAGCCTCTCAAGTGCAACTGACTCTGGCTGCCGTGTGACTGTGGTGAGTCACCTGACCTCTCCTAACCTCAGCTGCCCCATCTGCTAAATGGACATGATGGTACCAGCCATGGAGCGGGTGTGCGGGCAAGGATGAAAATAACTCAGAGGCCCGCCCGAGGGGATCTGTGGCAGCTGCTGCAAGCCGAGGCTGGAAGAGCTAGCCTCAGCCGGGTTCCTGGGGGACCGAGGGAGGGCTCACAGTTTCCCAATAAACAGGGATCCCCAAGTTTGATCCGAAGATGGCACAAATCTCTGATTTGGTGGATCGTCCAGAAACCCAGCGTTGGGCTTCTATGATATAAAAGTGGTGTGAGGAGTGTCAGCTCGCACGAGGCCCTGCTAGGCGTGAACTTGAACTCTCACAGCAGTCCTGAAGGGCTAGCGTGTGGGTCCCTGGTTTTCACGTTTGCAAACAGGTGCAGAGTTAAAGCCAGATGAGGTCAGAGTGGGGTTCAAAGCAAGCGTTCTCTCTGCAGATCTGGGGCTCCGGGTGAGTCTCTCTGCTGCCTCCCCAGGGGGCGTTTCCCAGGCTGATTTGGGAAGTTTGTCTGTCGTGACCCTAGGGAAACAGCCCCCGAGGCAGGAGGGTGCGGAGAGGAGCACAGGTGTCCTGGAGCCGGGCGGCCTGTGTTCCTGCTTAGCTGTGTGAGCCTGAGCGTGCCCCCAAACCTCTCTGTGCCCGAGCTCCTTGTGGATAGCGTCTGGGTGATGGGGTGCCTACCTTAGAAACACACTGGAGAAGTAACTGAGTTAATGCACACCACAGGCTACGAAGAGAATCTGGCGCCCAGGGAGCCTCCCTGAGAGGTCAGCGTTATTAAAGTCGTGAGGAGAGAAGGAAACGCCAGCAAAACTGTGAGCCCCCTCCCCCAGGGCACCCAGGCCGATTTCTTTTGCTCCCTCTCCTGCCCTCCCCCCGCCACGGGGGCTTTTGTGCTGCTTCCTTTCCAAGTGGTGTCTTCAACTCTTAAGATCCCCTTTCCTTTTTCCCATCGCTTGGCTAACCTCACCTCACCCAGTCGGGGTCCAGCTGTCAGGTGTTAACATGCTGCCTGCCTCGGTGCCCTGCACCTGAGACCCAGCCTCTCCCGGTTCCCACCTCCGAGAGCTCTCATTATAGCTGCAATGTGGGGAAGCGGCCACCAGGTGGCGGTACCTGTGGGTGAATCCCTGAGGAATGCTCGTCCACCGGGCCCCAGGCCCACAGATAAAGCCTAGGCAGGGAAACGAATTAGCTAAGACCCTCTACAGAGAGCCCTGAGGACCTAAAGACATTTCTTTAGGACCATCTGGCACCTTCTCAGATCCAGAGGACAAGAGCCAGAGCCCTCCTGGCCCAGGGCTGTGCGCCTCCCATGCCTCCCACAAATGCAGGCCCTCCAGGATTTGGTGCTGGGAACCCTGGGAAGGTCCCAGGCACACCCCTCATGAAGCTCCAAACACACGCTTGACCGGTCAGCAGAGAGCTGATGGAATCAAAAAGAAGTTCCTGGGAAGAAGTGTTCTGTTTCTTCTTATTTTAAGCCATGAAGATTTCTAAATATATGCACGGATTGAGAGTGGATGAGCCCCACTGTCTTGTTCTACAAGTTCAACAATCATGAGTGTTTTCCACAAGGGCCACGTCTTTTTTAAATTCTTCTTCCGTTTTCATCATTGTTAGTTTCCCATGGGGCTTAGGGGTCTGCCTCAAAAGTCATTTTGCCCCGTGTCTGCGAGGGAGTGGCTTGGAAGGGTGCCTGTCCTATGAGATACAGCATCACCCAGCAAGGTGGAGGGTGTCCCCACTTCCTCTGGTGCCCAGTCCACGGGGACCTCCCCAGCTGGCCTCAGCTGTGCCCTAGGCAGCTGGTTTATTTACACCAGGATTCACGACAGGTCAGGTCACAGAAGGAAATGTTCTGTATACTCAGAATCAAGTGAAGATGCCGTGTGTGGTCCAGGACTCCTTTGCTCTGGGGGCCAGAGGAGGAAATGCCCCCCACTGATTCAAGGGTCCCTCTGCACCTGCTGGGGAAGGACCCACCTCTGTTTCTGCTTCTGCTTTGTTCACTGATTCAACACCTACCGAGTAGAGGCATCTCCAGGGCTGAGATTCTGTCCCCCCAACTTCAC
>PISW01017564.1:0-10125 GCA_004023785.1 Mungos mungo
AACCCAGAACTGGACCCACAAGTATATGGCCAATTAATCTTTGACAAAGCAGGAAAGAGTGTCCAATGGAAAAAAGACAGCCTCTTCAACAGGTGGTGTTGGGAGAGCTGGACAGCAACATGTAGAAAAATGAAACTAGACCACTTTCTGACACCATTCACAAAAATAAACTCAAAATGGATAAAGGATCTGAATGTGATACAGGAAACCATCTCCTTCTATTTTGAATGACAGGCTTGCTGGATATAGGATTCTTCACTGCATGTTTTTTCTCTTCATCACATAGAAGATTTCCTGCCATTCCTTCCTGGCCTGCCAAGTTTCATTAGATAGGTCTGTAACCACTCTGATAGGTTTCCATTTGTATATTAGGGCCCTTTTCTCCCTAGCTGCTTTCAGAATTCTCTATCTTTATATTTTGCCAGTTTCACTATGATGTCGTGCCGAAGGTCGATTCAAATTATGTCTTAAGGGGGTTCTTTGTGCCTCTTGAATTTGAATGTCTATTTATTTCCTCAGATTTGGGAAATTCTCAGTTATAATTTGGTCTAGTATCCCTTCAGGACCTTTCTTTCTGTCTTCCTCTTCAGGAATTCCTATGAAAAGGATGTTGTTCCATTTGATTGTATCACTCAGGTCTTGAATTCTCCTTTCCTGCTCCTGGATTAATTTCTCTCTTTTTTTCAGCTTCTTCTTTTGCTATAACTATGTCTTCTAATTCACCTATTCTTCTCTCTGCCTTGTTAATCCTTAAGGTGGCTGCCTCCATTTTGTTATTCACCTCATCTATAGCCTTTTTTAACTCATCACACCTATTTTCAAAGTGCCTAGTAATTGTCTCAGTTGCTTCTTTGATGCTTTTTTTCAACCCCAGCAATTAATTTTTTTACAAGTTTTTTAAATTTTTGATCTGGTATGTTGTCTAGATCTGAGCAGTTCTGTGGCTGTGACTTCCTCCTGGAGGTTCTTCAGGGGAGAGTTCCTTCGTTTTGTCATTTTTGCTAGTTTTCTGTCTCTTGTCAGCTTTAGAAAGCTCATTGTGCACTGGGCACCTGTTAATATTTCTCTGTTAAAGGAGGCTTATTGACTTTCCAGGGCCTGTCATTTCAGGAAATATTCTTTTAATGGTGTCTCTCAGTTTCTCTTGTTGTGCCTTTGAATATTTTATTGCCCTACTCAGCAATATTTGGGACTCCTCGTCATACACAGTTTGGCTTGTTTCTTGGTGTAGCCCTAGGAAGGAAAACAGACAGACAAACACAGAGGGAACAGAAGCACACAAACGCACAGGCTATCAAACAAACAAACACATTAAAAAGGGGAAAGAAAAGAAATAAAATGGAGAGGAAAGAAACGAAAAGAAGAGAAGAAAAAAAATAAAGGGGGTCAGAGACAACAAAGGACAATGGACAGTCTAAAAGTGTATGACCAGTTGAGGGGAGAGGTAAGGATGAGATACAGGATAATATATCTGGATTGCAAGAAGGTAAAAAAAGGTAGAAAGGAGAAAGGAAAATAAGGAGTAAAAATTTTAAAAAAATTAAGCAAAAAAGGTAATAATAAAAATAAGTACAAAAAACGAAGAAAAAAAGAAAAAAATGAAGAAAAAAAGAAAAAGGAAAACAAAGCCCAGCAGTTCCCCCTCATAGATAGGCGTGGTTTCATGTGGTAGTTCTCGGAGGCTGCTCTCAGAGGCTCTGCCTTGATGTCTGCAGAGAGTAGAATGGTGGCACGCCAAGCTCCACTGGAACTACACACTGTAGGCCACTCTAATGAGTCCCATCTCCTACTGCCGAGGTTGAGCCAAGTTGTATTTTCCAGGCTTGCCTCTGTTCAAAGTTCTAGTCCATGCACTTTTATGCTACCACAGATGAGATGTTCTTGCTTTGGTGGCTGGCTTCTTAGAGGGTGGGATCAGTTTGTCTTGGCTCAGGCAGGGATTTTGGCTGCCCCTGCCTGAGGCGAGGTGTGCTGCCTGAGGTGAGGTGTGCAGCAAGAGGTGTAGTGCACCCCGTCACAGACACAACTGCAGATTCCCAGACCCTAGCTGGGATCGCGATGGCGTTGTGGGAGGGATGAGTTTCTCTTGGCGCCAGCTAGGATTTGTGCTGCTGCTGCCTGAGGCGCCAGGCACTGCTGGAAATGAGCTGGGAGCTCCTGCAGCCTGAGCACGCACCCAGGCCTCCACCGCTGCCAACTCCCTGCCAGGATCATGTAGGGGTGGGCACTATTTTTTCCCTGTTGGCACCCGGGATTCGGGATTTGCACGGCCAATGCTGGGGGCGAGATGTGCTGTGGAAATGAGGTGTGTGCTCCCACTCCCAAAACCGAGGTCGAAGTGAGTGCCCCTGGTGCCGCTGCTGTTGCATCCGCTGACTGCGCACCGAGATGGCACAGGGCTGGAAGCTGTTCTTTCCCTTGTGCCACCTGGGTTCGGGATTTGGGCTACCCAGCAGTTATATATGGAGTGAGAGTTTCTCTCTCCAAGTGCGGTTAAACGTTCTTTATCTCTTCCCCAGAGACAGTACTATGAGCGTGTTCAGTTTCTCTGTCTCTTCCCTTTGTCTCTTGGACTCTGCACGCTTGCCCTGTGTTGGGCTGGGGCTCCCACATCCCCTGCCCTTCTTGGGCTGGCCCGTTTTTCAATCTCCCTGGTTCACACTCACTCACTCAGGTATCTTTGAGGTTCTCTTCTTTCTGGAGTCCATTTTTCTCCTTCCGCTGTTGCAGATGAGAGTAATATCCTTCTCAGTTCGATAGATGGGTCAGACGGAGTTTACAGAGCTCCCTTCCTCTCCGCCGTCTTGGCTCCTCCTCTTTAATGCACTCTTGAATGTGATTTGATAGCATCTTGTTGAGTTTTGCATCCATGTTCATCACGGTTATTGCCTTGTAATTTTCCCTTTTGATGGTGCCTTTTTCTGGTTTTGTGATCAATGAAAAGCTTGTCTCACAGAATGAGTTTAGAAGGTTTTCTTCAACTTCCCTTTTTTGAAACTGTGAAAAGAGTAGGTATTAACTCTTCTTTGTATACCGGGTAGAAATCCCCTTGGAAGTCATCTGTCCCAGCACTTTTGCTTGCTGGGTGATTTTTGGTTACTGACATATTTCTTTGCTCGTTATGAGTCTGTTCAAATATTCAATTCTTCCTCTTTGAGATTTGTTATTGTGTGTGTTTCTAGGAATTTTTCCATTTCTTTGAGATAGCCCAGTTTGTTGGCATACAATTATTGGTAATATTTTTTCTTTTTTATCTTTCTATAATTTATCTTCAAGTTGGTTTCCATATAACACCCAGTGCTCCTCCCAACAAGTGCCCTACTCTATACCCATCACCCACCTTCCCCCCTCCGCCACCCCTATCAGCCCTCAGTTTGTTCTCAGTATTCAAGAGTCTCTCATGATTTGTCTCCATCCCTCTCCCAACTATTTTTCCCCTTCCTCTCCCCCATGGTCCTCTGTTAAGTTTCTCCTGTGCCACATATAACTGAAAACATATTGTATCTGTCCTCCTCTGCCTGACTTATTTCACTTAGCCTGACACCCTCGATTTCCATCCCCATTGCTATAAATGGCCAGATTTCATTCTTTCTCATTGTCGTGTAGTATTCCATTGTATAGATAAACCACATCTTCTTGATCTATTCATCCGTTGATGGACATTTAGGCTCTTTCCATGATTTGGCTATTGTTGAAAGTGCTGCTACAAACATTGGGGTACATGTGCCCCTATGCATCAGTACTCCTGTATTCCTTGGATAAATTCCTAGCAGTACTATTGCTGGGTCATAGAGGAGTTCTACTGTTAATTTTTTGAGGAACCTCCACACTGTTTTCCAGAGCAGCTCCACCCATGTACATTCCCACCAACAGTGTAGGAGGGTGCCCGTTTCTCCACATCTTTGTCAGCATCTGTAGTATACCGGTTTGTTCATCTTAGCCACTCTGACCGGCATAAGGTGGTACCTCAGTGTGGTTTTGATTTGTATTTCCCTGATGATGAGTGATACTGAGCATCGTTTCATGTATCTGTTGGCCATCAGGATTTCTGCCTTGAAGAAGTGTCTATTCATGTCTTCTGCCCATTTTTAGTCACTGGATTATTTTGGGGGGGGGTGTAGAGTTTGGTGAGTTATTTATGGATTTTGGATACTAGTCCTTTACCTGATATGCTATTTACAACTATCTTTTCCCATTCTTTCCGTTGCCTATTAGTTTTCTTGTTTGTTTCCTTTGCCGTGCAGAAGCTTTTTATATTGATGAGGTCCCAATAGTTCATTTTTTTTTCTTGATTCCCTTGTCTTTGGGGATCTGTCAAGTAGGAAATTGCTGTGGTTGAAGTCAAGGAGGTAGTTACCTGCTTTCTCCTCTACGGTTTTGGTGGTTTCCTGTCTCACATTCAGGTCCTTCCGCCATTTTTGAGTTTATTTTTGTGTATGGTGTAAGAAAGTGGTCTAGTTTAATTCTTCTACATATTGCTGTCCATTCTTCAAGCACCACCTGCTAAAGAGTCTGTGCTTTTTCCATTGGATACTCTTTCCTGCGTTGTCAAAGGTTAATTGGCCATACATTTGTGGGTCCAGTTCTGGGTTCTCTATTCTATTCCATTGGTTTATGTGTCTGTTTTTGTGCCAGTACCATACTGTGATACTGACAGTGATAGCTTTGAAGTAGAGGCTAAAGTCTGAGATTGTGATGCCTGCTGTTTTGGTTTTCTTCTTCAATATTACTTTGGCTATTCGGGGTCTTTTGTGGTTCCATACGAATTTTAAGATAGTTTGTTGTAGCTTTGAGAAAAACGCTGGTGCAATTTTTATTGGGATTGTATTGAATGTGTAGATTGCTTTGGGTAATACTGACATTTTAACAATGTTTATTCTTCTGATCCATGAGCATGGAATGTTTTTCCATTTCTTTAATTTCCTTCATAAGTTTTCTATAGTTTTCATCAGAAAGTTTTTGATACCTTTGGTTAGGTTTATTTCTAGGTATTTTATGGGTTTTGGTGAAATTGTGAATGGGATCGGTTTCTTGATTTCTCTTTCTGTTGCTTTATTATTGGTGTGTAAAAATGCAACCTATTTCAGTACATTGATTTTGTACCCTGAAACTCTCCTGAATTCATGGATCAGCTCTAGTAGGATTCTGGTGGAGTCGGTTGGGTTTTCCATGTAGAGTATCATGTCATCTGTGAAATGTGAAAGTTTGACTTCATCCTTGCCATTTCTGATGTCTTTTATTTCCTTTTGTTGTCTGATTGCTGATACTAGGACTTCCAGCACTACGTTATACAACAGTGTTGAGAGTGGACATCCTTGTCATGTTCCTGATCTCCAGGAGAAAGCTCTCAATTTTTCCCCATTTAGGATGATATTAGCTGTGGGCTTTTGATAAATGGCTTTTATGATGTTTAAGTAAGTTCCTTCTATCCCAACTTTCTCAAAGGTCTTTATTAAGAAACGATGCTGTACTTTGTCAAATGCTTTTTCTGTATCTATTGACAGGATCATATGGTTTTTATATTTTCTTTTGTTAACTTGATGTATCACAATGATACATTTGCGAATATTGAACCAGCCCTGTAACCCAGGAATGAATCCCACGTGATCATGGTGGATAATTCTTATATGCTGTTGAATTCGATTTGCTAGTATCTCGTTGAGGAATTCTGCATCGTATTTATCAAAGATATTGGCTTGTAGTTCTCTTTTTTTCTTGGGTCTCTGTCTGGTTTGTGAATCAACGTGATGCTGGCTTCATGGAATGAGTCCAGCAGTTTTCCTTCCATATCTATTTTTTGGAATAGCTTGAGAGGAATGGGTATTAATTCTGCTTTAAATGTCTGGTGGAATTCCCCAGGGAAGCCATCTGACCCTGGGCTCTTATTTGTTGGGAGATTTTTGATACCTAATTAGATTTCTTCACAGGTTATGGGTCTCTTCAGATATTCTATCTCATCCCATTTGAATTTTCGTAGTGCATGTGTGTTTAGGAATTTCTCCATTTCTTTTAGGTTGTCCAGTTTGTTGGCATATAGTTTTTTCATAGTATTCCCAGATGATTGCTTGTATTTCTTAGGCATTGGTTGTAATCAATCCATTTTCATTCATGATTTTGTCTATTTGGGTGTTCTCTCTTTTCTTTTTTGAGAAGCCTGGCTAGACTGGCCAGAGGTTTATCAATTTTGTTTTTTTTTTTTTCAAAGAAAAAAACAACTCTTGGTTTTATTCATCTGTTCAACTGTTTTTTTTTATTCTATATTGCTTATTTCTGCCCTGATATTTATTATTTCTCTACTTCTGCTGGGTTTGTGGAGCTCTTGGGGATCTGCTTGTAGTTCCATTAGGTGCACTGTTACATTTTGTATGTGTGCTTTTTCTATTTCTTGAAATAGGCCTGGAGTGCAAGGTATTTTCCTCTTAGGACTGCCTTTGCTGTATCCCAAAGGGTTTGGATTATTGTATTTTTATTTTCATTTTTTCCCATATATTTTTCTAATTTCTTCTCTAATTGCCTATTGGCCCATTCGTTCTTTAGTAGAGTGTTCTTTAACCTCCATGTTTTTGGAGGTTTTCTAGAGTTTTACCTGTGATAGATTTCAGGTTTCATAGCACTGTGATCTGAAAGTGTTCATGGTATGATCTCAATTCGTTTATTTTTACTGAGGGCTGCATTATGACTCAGTATGTGATCTTGGAGAATGTGCCATGCACACTCGAGAAGAAAGTGAATTCCATAGCCTCAGGATGTAGAGTTCTAAATATATCTGTCAAATCCATCTGGTCCAATGTGTCATTCAGGTCAATTGTTTCTTTAGTGATTTTCTGTCTAGTTGATGTATCCATTGCTATAAGTGGAGTATTAAAGTCCCCCGCAATTAGTACATTCTTACCAATAAGATTGTTTCTGTGATTAATTGCTTCATGTATTTGGGTGCCTCCAAATTTGGTGCATAGACATTTGTAATTGTTAGCTTTTTCTGATGGATAGACCCTTTAATTGTTATATAATGCCCTTCATCATCTCTTGTTACTGCCTTTACCTTAAAGTCTAGTTTGTCTGATATATGTATGGCTACTCCAGCTTTCTGTTGACTTTCAGTAACATGAGCAATATTTCTCCTTCCCCTCACTTTCATTCTGAAGGTGTTCTCAGGTCCAAAATGAGTCTCTTGTAGACAGGAAATAGATGGGTCTTGTTTTTTTTTTTTTAATTTATCTGCCTGACACCTTATGTCTTTTGATTGGAGAATTTAGTCCATTTATATTCAGAGTTATTAATTATAGATATGAACTTAGTGCCATTGTATTATGTGTAAAGCCTGTGCTTCTGGTGATGTTCTCTGTTTCTTTTAGTCTTTGTTGTTTTGGTCTATTTTTCCCTAGTGAAAGAGTTCCCTTTTTAATATTTGTTGCAGGACTTGTTTAGTTGTCATGAACTCCTTAAATTTTTGCTTTCCTGGAAAACCCTCTACCTCTCCTTTGATTCTGAATGACAGCCTTGCTGGATAAAGTATTCTTTGCTACATATTTTTCCCATTCAGCACGTTGAATATATGTCATGTCACTCCCTTTTGGCCAGCTATATATCTGTGGACAGATGTTCTGTGAGCCTGATCTGTCATCCCTTGTAGTTTAAGGACATTTTTTACTCTGGCTGCTTTCAGGATTCTTTCTTATTCTGAGAATTTTGTGAATTTGACTATATGTCTTGGTGATGGCCAGCTTTTTTTGAATTTAATGGAAATTTTCTGTGTTTCTTGGATTACCCAGATTAGGGACGTTGTAAGCCATAATTTGCTCAAATAACCCTTCTGCTTCTTTTTTTTTCTTCTTTTCCTGGGACTCCTGTAATACAAATGTTATTATGCTTTACAGAGTCACTGAGTTCCCTATGTGTAAATTCATGATCTGACACCTTTCTTTTCTTCTCTTTTCAGCATCATTATTTTTCATAATTTTATCTTCTATAACACTAATTCATTCCTCTGCTTTGTCCATTTCTGTTGTCTTGATACCCAAACAGGTTTACATCTAAGTTATAGAATTTTTAATTTTCTTGGTGGCAGAGCTTTTACTTTCAGCACTTTCAATATATCATGCCACTCCCTTATGACCTGCAAAGTCTCTGTTTAGAAAGGGATCAATCCAATAAAAATATATAACAATTGTAAATGTCCACACATCCAACATTGGAGGACTTGAATACACAAAGCAAATACAGTAAAACCTTGGTGTGCGAACATAATTCATTCAAGAAACATGCTTATAATCCAAAGCACTTGTATATCAAAATGAATTTCAAGAACCTTTGTCTCAGTTGTGGTCATGTGACGTTCAGTGTCAATTATTACTCATATTGCAAGGCATCGCTCATTTATCAAATTAAAATTTATTAGAAATGTGTGCTCGTCTTGCAGAAGACTCACAGAACAAGTTACTCACAATCAATGATTTTACCATATTTAACAAACACAAGGGAATAAGTTGATGATGGTATAATACAGGCAGGAATCTTTACTACCCCACTGACATCAATAGATAAATAATTCAGGCAGAAAATCAATATGGACATAGTGTCTCTGAGTGACACATTATACCACAGGGACATAACAGATATATACATAAGTTTTGATGAAAAAAACAACAGAATACATATTATTTTCAAGTGCTCATGAACCATTCTCCAGAATAAATCACATGTCAGGCCACAGAACAAGTCCCAATAAAATTAAGAAAATTGAAACCATATCATGCATCTTTTCTAACCACAACAGTATAAAACTAGTAATCAATCACGAAGACAAAAACACAAACACGCGGGGTCAACAAAACATGCTAATAAACAACCAATAGGTCAATAAAGAAGAATGTGTGGTGACAAATGAAAATGAAAACACAATGATCAAAAATCTTTGAGACACAGTGAAAGCAGTTTTAATGGGGGGGGGGAGCACCTAGGTAGTTCAGTTGGTTAAGGGTCTAACTTTTGATTTTATCTCAGGTCATGATCTCACAGTTTATTAGATTGAGCCCCAAGTCAGGCTCTATGCTGACCATGCAGAGCCTGATTGGGATTCTCCCTCTCCCTTTCTCTCTTCCTCTTCCATGTGCATGCTCTCTCCCTCTCTGTCTCTCTCTCTCTTTCTTAAAAATAAATAAGTAATTTTTTTTTAAAAAAAAAAAAGCAGTTCAGCAGCTCCTGGGTGGCTCAGTTGGTTATGTGTCCGACTTCAGCTCAGGTCATGATTTCACAGTTCGTGGGTTCGAGCCCCGCATCAGGCTCTGTGCTGACAGCTTGGAGCCTGAAGCCTGCTTCAGATTCTGTGTCTCCCTCTCTCTCTGCCATTCCCCTGCTTGTGCTCCTTATCTTTCTCAAAAATAAATAAACATTTAAAAAAATGTTAAAGCAGTTCAAAGAGGAAAATATATAGCAACACAGGGCCACCTCAATAAACAAAAAAAGCTCAAATAAACAATCTAACCTTTCACCTAAAGGACATCATAAAAGAAAACCAAAGACCAAGATGAGTAGAATGAAGAAAATAAGAAAAATCAGAACATAAATAAATGACATAAATAGCAGGAAAATGATAAGAAAAATTCAATGGAACCAAGATCTGGTGCCTTGAAAAGATAAACAAAACTGAGAAATCCTTATCAGATTCATCAATACAAAAAAAATTAAGGACTTAAATAAATATTATCATAAAGGAAAGAGGAGATGCAACAACAGACACCATAGAAATACAAAGTATTATAAGAGAATACTACAAAAAATTATATGCCAACAAATTCAACAATTTAGAAGAAATGGATAAATTTCCAGAAAAACGCAATCTTCTGAATCTGAACCAGGAAGAGAGAAAAAGTCTGAAAAAATTGTTAGTAACACAATTTTATTGGCAATCAAAAAACTACAAGGCACCTGGTTGACTTGGTCGGTTAAGCATCTGACTCTTGATTTTGGCTCAGGTCATGATTTCATGGTTCATGAGATTGAGCCCCATATCAGGCTCTTCACTGATAGTGTAGATCCTACTTAGGATTCTCTTTGCCTTCCTCTCTCCTCCCCTCTTTCTCTCAAAATAAATAAATAAAACATTTTTTTAAAACTACCAAGCGA
>PISW01017565.1:0-10121 GCA_004023785.1 Mungos mungo
GTCACCAAGAAGGTAGTCAATGTGTCAAGAAACTATTGAAACCACAGAGTATAGCATGAAGGAATTTTTTCCTTTTGTAGATCAGTATCATCAACTTCCTGAAAAACCTTTGCTAAATAGATTATGGGAGTCACTAATTTAGGAGCTGGGCCTTTGGTTTTCAATACTGTGGAGTGGAAGTGCATGTTTGGATTGATACAGGACCCATAGTTTGCGACTGAACCATCACAGACGGCCATATGTGATCCAGATTCACAGGAGGTTATTCTTAAGGGAACAACCAGCCTGGTTAACTAGATGAAAGTCACTGTAGGATCTGTTTACCCTGAGAAGGGGGGCTTCTCAATTCACCCTATGAATGCCAAGTGGAATATGCCAGATGAAGCTGTGGGCATGTTTCATATGCAAGGTACATGGAACTGGCTTTAAGATGACTGAGATATTTGCCTATTGAATATATGTGCCTAATACCCAGGTCATGGTAAATGCTGTGGTTAAGGAGTCTCTTTCACATGGGCACCACATATAACCTTACTGCTGTGAAACCAAACAACAGTCTGGTAAGCCTTTGCCAATTTTCAGTCTCAGCTTTCCCTCATGGGTCTTAATAAAAACATTAGGTTAATTAACAAGAGAATAGGAAGAGGCCACAAAGGTGCAAGCTTTTAAACAGCTATTAAGGAATGAAGTAAATAAAGCAAATATTGATAGGAACAAAAGAAAGAGGAAACAGAGGAGTCCCAGGACTCATGCCACAGGATGGAAATCCTTAAATGGTTATTAAGAAATGAGATGAATAAAACAGATATTGATAGGGTTAAAGATGTTAATACAACACTATCAAAGGCTGGGAGGACCAAAGGAACTCTGTGATGGTCCCCTACAATTGAAGGGCCCCAAATAAGTCTACTCTATCCCAGTTTGGAGAACTTTAAAAAGCCAGAAGGCAAAAATTAAAATGAGAAACCTGACCACCAATCATTTGGGACAGTGTTTGGGCAAATTAATCAAGTTAAAGATTGACAGAAGGGCCAGGGTCCCTTGGCTCAAGAGTTGGTAAAATGGTCAGAGGGTGGAAAACGGGAGTTTCCAAGACTCATTAATACAAAAATCCTCCTAACTGTGGTACCAAAACCCATTGGTGAAGCCCTGACTCAGGCTACAATGGATTGAGACAATATAAAAATGTAAGGGTAGGGGCACCTGGCTGGCTCAGTCAGTAGAGCTCATGACTTTTGATCACAGAGTTATGAATTCAAGCCCTATGTCAGGCATAGAGCTTACTTAAAAAGAAATTAAAAAGTAAAATGTAAGGGTTGATAGGATCATGAAAGATGGAATGTTTGAGCAGGTTGTATGTAAAAACTTTGTGTCTCCTTTACCTAAATGTTTTTATGGGAATGGGCACTGTGTCTGGCTGGGGAAAACTTCCACTACCTAGTGTTATAAAAACCAAAGTCCGTCAATGAAATCCTAATAGAGACTAGAAGTAGGAACATAAGAGCTGACGGAATTAAGGTAAAAGTTTGTAGAATGGGTATGTTTGAACAGGCTTTATACAAAGTGGTTGCATCCCTTTTATCTGATTGTATTGTGGGGAGGGACATTATATCTAACTGGGGAGTTTTTCTCCTACCTAGTATTGTAAGAGAGAAGGCATGTAAATCCACTCTTCCAGCAATATTAATTGGGCAGGCTTCATAAGAACCAGTAAGATTGCCTCAGGCCACACAGTGTGGAATAAAAGCTGAAATGCTGGGAGACACAAGTAAAAGCCTGTGTACACCTCCCAGTGACAACTTTCACAGGAGCAAGCTAGAAAGGGGAACAGGCTGAGGGCAAGATTAGAATCAATTCGCCTTCTGGGATTAATTTAAGGTTTCAAGTGGACCAGAGGGCACCAAGCACTGATCAAAAATGTCTCCCTTTCCCATTCGGGACACAGGAGACAACTCCGTGGTGCTGTCCACGAGTCCACTGCCTCCAGACATACGGAATTCCTGTACCTTTTCTTTGTAAACTCAACATCTATTTCTTTAGGACCTTCAAGCCTCCAGAATGACTTTTATTTTCTCACAGATCATTGTTAGACGAAACAGGTGAGAAGAAAATAGGCACATGACAGGAAATTTGTTAGGTTCTAGGAGAAGTCTTGGGCTTATCCAAGACTCAGTGTCCTGTAACTTGTCCATCTCAAACCTCAGTTCTGGAAAGTGCCACTCATCATCACTGGTATTCACTGTGATAACCCCAAGGTCATGAGAGGTTTTTAGTCATTAAAGTAAGATACATTTTTCTCTTTAACCATATAAACTAAGGCAGTTCAGTGAATTCGGACATTCTAGAAATGTGCTCAATAACAGAGGCAGGGAGGAAATAAAGAGTTTCTGCTCACCCCCAAGTTTGCATCAATAGAGAGGGAAAAAAACAATGCTATGTAGCCTACCCCTATTATTTGTTTCTAACAGCATTTCCTAAAATCAGTTACAAAAATCCACAGTTACAGGGATGTTAATAGATCAGAGATTAAAAAAAAAAAAAGAATCTATGATCCAATACACTTTGGAAATGCTAGGACAAACTTTAAAAGGTTTCTGCACTGCAGGTCTTCTCAGAGGCATTTCATTGTGAATCCACAACGTAGGGAGAAATGTCCCCAAATGCATTGGCCAAGATAATGTACAAATGAACAGAGTTTGAAAAATGTTGGCTCACTCCATTGCCCCTTTTGCAGCACCCACCCACCCACCCACCTCCACTAGGCCACAACCCCTGCCTCTCTCCCCAGAACTCAGGGGAAAATCTTGGATAGGGAAATCAGACTCATGTCAAAGGGAAAAAAGGCCAAAGTGGGTTGACAAGAAGATGGTGTTGTTTTGGTTAAGCTAACCAAGAGTATATAATGACAACTGGTCACCTTGCTAATGCCTCTTGACTAAGACCTACTTCCTCTCCTGCATTACTCTAGAGATAGAACTCACATCAACCTGCTTTCACCATAAAGAGAAATTCTGTGGTAGCTTGAGCACCAGGAGACTGCATTTGTTCACATCAAAGTGTTCAGCAGGATTGAACACCTGAATGCAAAGTACCTTCCAGGAAGCCAGATCCCCTACCAATTACTCTTTCATGTGAACTCTGCTAAAGAAGTTTATGAAACGCCTTCTTGCAAGCTTGTAGTCATTATTAACACCCCTGTTGCCAACTGACATTTTGCTCCCATCACTTGCCCAGCAGGGACAATTGACAAGAATAGGTGCCTGGTATACACAAAAATTATACCTTGGGGCATCAGGTATGAAGAAGCATTGTCATGCTGGGGCCAAATCAGCAGTAATGTTACCTCAACTTTTCCTCTAGGTGTCAATTTGTTTCCTCCATATAGGTCTGACTCAGCTTTATGCTTTCTTTTAAATACCTCAACTCAGGCATTGATAATACCCACTAAAATACACACTACTCGGTCAGTGTAGAGAAAAACTCGACTTTTAGAGAAAGAGAAAGCGAGTTCATTTATATACCTGACATAAAGCATGTCATAAGCTTACTGCCATCCTTTTCCTTCTAATTCTCCAGATATACCTTTGCTATTCTTTGGCTTAAAAAGAAAAAGAACAGATATTTTCCCCAGGGAACATGGTTAAAGAGGACCTCATTGTTCTTGCTGACAAATACATGACAAGACTATTGGCAGTTAAAGTCTAGTATTCCATCCTGGGAATACCTGACCTTCATTCACTGTTGAGAGTAGTGATTGGGAAGGCATCATCATTCTGAGGGCATGGGACTTGTGAGAGGAAAAGGGTAGAAGTGGCAGGAGCTAACTTGCAGGTCCTATGTCTCCTTCTGAGGTTCCAGCCCTCAATGCCAGATGCCTTCTGCACACACATGGCTGTATCTTGGGCCTCACAAACACAAAATGTCCACAGCTAAATTCTGTTATCTCCACATCCTCACCCCAAACCTATTTCCCCTTCAATCCCTCATCTTATTAAATGACACCAGTCAGAATCCTAGGAAACATCTATGACTTAACGTCTGCCTCACACAACACATCCAGGCTGTCACTTAGCCCTATCTGTCGTACTTCCTAAATATCTCTTGAATTCATCCTTTATACATACACACACACATACACACACAGAGTACTGGTCTCCCTTCCTCCAGTATTCTCTCTCTTCCAAACAATTCTG
The DNA here is from genome assembly GCA_004023785.1 of Mungos mungo. Taxonomy (NCBI): domain Eukaryota; kingdom Metazoa; phylum Chordata; class Mammalia; order Carnivora; family Herpestidae; genus Mungos; species Mungos mungo. Next base: position 4,194 of record PISW01017565.1, read on the forward strand.
CACCTGACTCACAGAAGTTTCTTTCTAAATACCAGTCTTGTCTTGTCACCACCCACCTTCATGCCTGCCAGGTATTGGAATCTTCTTGAGTGTAAAATCCACCTCTTTACCACAGCTCACAGAGCCTTGGTAATCTGGACCCCACCTCTCCAGACTTTCATTTGTCTTCCCCATAGTTGAAATTCTGTTCTTCCCAACTATAGGAAAGTGTCTTGGCCCTATAGGTCTTTGCATGTCCCACGCCATTCCATGGGCCTGCCTGGAATACTCATCCCCACCTGGCCAGCCCGGAAAATTCTTATCCATTTTTCAAGCTTCTGCTGAAAATTTACCTGTTCTTTTAAGTCTCTTCTTACCCATTCCAATCCCACTCTCAGTTACAGGCTCCTTCTGCGTTTGTTCCTCGTGGCGTTCTAAGCACATCTCCATGACAGTGTAACCTGTTGTGTGTTAGTCATTTGTTGCCTCTTTCACCCACCAGACCCCCCACTTCAGTAAGCCTTGCACCTACCACAGAGGCCTAAGACAAAATAATGTTCAATATGCCCATCTTATCCTCGATTCTAGAAGATTGACTTTGGCACTGTCCCCTCATATGGCTGAAGTATCTGGCCATATTGAAGTATCTAAGAATCAAATATTACAATACATGCAAAACACTTAGCACAGTGTCGCTCTGCTGATCTATTTTTAGCTTGCCGTCAGAAAAAATCCTTGGCATTTCTCCTACGTCTTTCATCCTGAATTTGGGCACTTGGCCCAAGAGCAAAGCTCTACATTGATCCCTATTAAATTTCATCTTGTTAGTTCCAGTCCATTGCTCCATGCTGTTGAAACCTTTCTGAATCTTTATCCTGTCATCCCATCCGTTAGCTATCCTTCCCTGTCTTGTGTCATCTGAAGATCTTAGAAACTTGCCATATCTTCTTATCCAAAGCATCAATTAAAATGTCGGACAGGCTTGATATTTTCTGGGTGGAAAATGGGCAGCTATTAAAACGATACATGTGAAGACTCTATATATATGCCAGAAGTGACACACCACAAATGTGTAGTTTTTTAAAAAGACAAACATTATACACACTATGATTACAACTATGTACAACTAGGTATGGAAATGAATGACAATCTATAAAGACAAGAAAGAAGTGTAAAGGTTACCAAGTCATAAAAATATCTAATATATACTGAGTGCTAGGTCCACACACTAGTACAGAATGAGTTTTACATGAATTAACTCATGTAATCCTCATAACCATGCTATGAGGTAAGCACCATTATTATTACCCATTTTACAGATAGAGAAATAAGGATGCAAAGCACTTAAACAGGCTGCCTGCAGTCACATAGATGGTAAGTGGCAGAGTTAGGATTTCAATCCAGGCATACAAGCTGTAGTCTGTGCTTTTATCCAAGGTAGAAGACTGGTTTTGTTAAGTTATATAAAATGTGTTGTGTAAAGTTGCAATGGTCATGAATACAAGCAAAGCAATAGGACAGAGCCATGACCTCACAGATCACTTGGGATCTCCTTGTAGACCAACTCCATTCATTTGTGGCTATTCCTGCTTAATCAGTGGTGATTTCTCTACCTACCATTCAGTTCTTATTATCCCATCTTATTTGCACAGATATGAACTCAGCCCCCATCAAAGGCTCTTCAAGGCTCTGGCCAGATTTTAAAGGTTGTTTTTGATTGTCTCCTCTTTTTCCCCCTATTTTAAGTTCATAGCCTTCCTGCTACTCTTATCACAGGATGGTACTAATTATCTGCACTTTGATTATTTGTGTGCTTCTCCTGTCATCTTTAACAGATTTATTCAATGAACATGTATTCAGCAACTGCAACATGCCAGCCAATGAGGATACTAAGATAGCACCCTTATTCTTTTTTTAATTTTTTTAACATTTATTTATTTTTGAGAGACAGATCATGAGCAGGGGAGGGGCAGATAGAGGGGGACACACAGAATAAGAAGCAGGCTCCAGGCTCTGAGCTGCCAGCACAGAGCCCAGCACAGGGCTTGAACCCACGAACTGTGAGATCATGACCTGAGCTGAAGTTGGATGCTCAACCGACTGAGCCACCCAGGCGCCCTAGATGGCACCCTTATTCTTAAGAAGCTCATAGTCTAATGAAGAACATGAGCAAACAATTAGAAGAGGTGCCATTTTTAATGCTTCTGCCAAACACTATGCCAAGTGCATTACATGCAGTATCTTATGTAATAGAGAATGGTGGTTAAGCATGTGGGCTCCAGAGTCAGAAGAACCTGGTGCAAATCCTACCAGTGTGACCACTGTGCTTTAGGTTCCTGTCTGAAAAAAAAATAAAAGAATAGTAGCTACTTTACAGGGTTATTCAGAGAATCAAACAATACAAAACACGCAAAGTACTTAGCACAGTGCCTGGTACGTAAGGAGAGCACAGTAAATATTAGCAATTAGTATTTATCCTACCAATAAACTATTTTAGAGATGAGGAAACTTGAAGTTTAAATAGGTTATTTAAGGGTGCCTGGATGGCTCAGTTGGTCGAATGCCCGACTTCAGCTCAGGTCATGATCTCACGGGTTCATGACTTTGAGCCCCGGATCAGGCTCTGTGCTGAAAGCTCAGAGCCTGAAGCCTGCTTCAGATTCTGTGTCTCCCTCTCTCTCTGCCCTCCCCCACTAGTGCTCACTCTCTCTCTCGTTCTCTCTCTCTCTTTCTCAAAAATAAACATTAAAATTAAAAAAAATAAAGAGGTTACTTATCTTTTACAAAGTCAAATAGTTAAGGGGAGGAATCTAAAGTTTCCTTTAACCAGTCCCCTGTACTGTGTCTAAAATGTGATATATGCCTTTGTAGAATCAGGCTAAGGTGCTATGGAAAAACAAAAGAGGAGCATCTAACCCAACCTTGTAGGGAAGGATTCGGGGCAGGACAAACAAGAGTTGGGCAGAGAAGGAGACAGGATGAAAGTGGAGGCTAGAAGTTGGGAGCATGGCAGAAGCACTCCATCCAGAGTTAGAAGCTTGTTAAATGCATGATGGACAAAGAAGTTGCAAGTCTAGGAAACTGCAGAAGAAACTCCAGTCCGTCACTGGTCTGAATTAAGTCCAGAGGGGTAAATCCTCTCCATGGTCCTTCTACTTTTTGAAAGATGAACTCCCATTTCAAAAATGAGACTTTCATAGTGTCCAGAAGACTGCAGTTCCCATCTTTATTCTACTGTGCCCCTCTTAGCTTTGTGATCTATTTGTGGATGACTCTCAACATGCTCAAGTTTCCCCTTAACCAGCTGGGATGGATTTGTCTTCCATACATTTAATATCAAGTCTCCTTGAGTCTTTATATCCTCACTTTGTGCCCTTCCTTTAGCTACAACTTCCGTATGTCTGTTTACTCTTTGCTTTATTTAGCGTTTTTATTTAAATGGATTATTTTCTTTAAAATCATAAAGATGTTCCTATGGTATTAGGATTCTGGGGTTTAGTCAACAAGTCTTCCCATCCCTGTGATGATTTTATTATGGACCTGGTCACCAAGTAATACCCACCTCCTTAGGTAGTGGTTCATTCCCAGTGAATTCAACTAAGTCTAGAAGCCACAAGGCTTTCTACAAATGTATCACTAGAATGCCCTTATCTATCTTACATGTCAGTCACCCATTTTACCTGGGAGTGCCCTTCAACAAACCAGCTTCTCCTATTGTGCCATTTTGTGCCCCGTGTCAAAGGTATTGTTAGTATAAAGTACCAAAACTGAGGAATAATCTTTTCACCTTTATTTTTCTCTCTTGTACAATTGTACATATAGGATCTCCCTGACTAGAATATCACCGTAGTTGCAGGAAGATTTTAAATGCTTGAACTTCCACTTTTAGGGAATCTTTATATCAGTCATTGGAACAGCTAGTAGTAAGCTCTACACTCAAACGTTAACCATTGCAATTTTACTTGTTAATGGGATGGGGATAAAGAAGTATAATGCCATCCATTCTGGAGAACAACCAATGAAGTAAGACCCTTTCAACATATGAATGATATACTTGCCCCAGCTTCTGTTACTGGCTACCTGCCTGGGCCATTGCTGGCCTCCCACCTGCCCTGATTTCAAATGGATCTCGCCATGTCCAAATTGTGCCCTCTTAGTACAACCAGACTCCTGCACCCCATATCTTTCCGTTTTTTGACCCTTTGCCTGGCTTTATAATGAACTGCATTGCCTGGCCCTGACCTTTCGACTTTCCTGGAAATTCATATCCTGCAAATTTCAGCTTACTTTTAATTCTCAAATGCTTCATCAACTGGCCCTTAATTTCATCAAACAAAAAGCATATTCGTCCTTCAAGGCTAGCTCACAAGCAGTGTGCTAATGGAAGAATCATGGATGTTACCTATGATGATAAGAGAAGAGCCATTTAACAGGTTGAAAAGAGCCATGTGCATGTTTCCCAGGCATAGGCTCCATGAAGGAGGCTCCATGAGAGTCAGGCCAGTGCAGACGTAGCACAGCCTTCATCAAAATGACTAACCCCATTGTGCAGCCCACTGACCGTGCAATTGTCAATGGGCCTCGAGTCTCCTAGATTCTAATCCCTTGATAACAGTAATAGTAATAGTTAAAAGTGTTCACTCATTTATTAGGCAAGTATTATTGAGTGCCTATCATGTGCCAGGTACATCGTAGTTGTACATATCTGCCCTTACAGAGCTGACATTCTAGTGGGGATGGACAGAAAATGAACATTAAAACAAAAAAATTTCCTATAATTTTAAGAAGTTTGAAACACTACAAAGAAAATAAAATGAGACAGTAAGATAGGAAAAAAATACTGGTGGAGCTGCTTTTGGTAGAGTGTCCAATGAAAGGTTCTCTGAGGAAGTGGCATTGGAGCTGAGACTGCAATGATGATAAGGGGACAGTCCTGCAAAGAACTAGGGGAAGATCAGGCCCAGAGAAAAGGAATCTTTAAAACATTTCCCACATGCCCCGACAATGAACCCAAGAACGAATCCCTAAGCCTCTCAAAATACATTACACTCTAAAAACAACATATTTTGAGCAATTGAAACAGGACATCTAATCTTAAAGTAGCATTTCTTATGTTCTGCACTTCATCCATGTGCTTCAAAAATGGTTGATTTGTGCCACCCAGAGCTGGCTGCCTTTTATTGCTATATGCACAAATTTCTGAATATGAGGCCAGAGAAGCCCTAGACACGGAAAACATATAATTGCAGACTTACGTAATTGGAGGTGGAGACTACAAGAGGAAACAATAATTTGTGAAGCCGTCTAATATTAAATAATGCTGTAGTTTGGGGAGGTGAGATGGAACTGGATTTGAATCCTAGCTCAGCACTTGAGTGACCTCTGAATCTCCTCAGCAGTACAATAAAGATTTTATAAGGATTATAATGATCATGTATGGAAAGTGCATAACATGTTTATGTACAGTAAGGTCTCAGTAATTGTCAGGTAACATATCATTTAAAACAATCTACACAGGGGCACTTGGGTGACTCATTCAGTTAAGTGTCCAACTTCAGCTCTGGTCATGATCTCTCATGGTTCATGGGTTCGAGCCCCGCATTGGGCTCTGTGCTCACAGCTCAGAGCCTGGAGCCTGCTTCCGATTCTGTATCTACTTTCGCTCTCAGCCCACCCTGGCTCGCACTCTGTCTCTCTCTCCCAAAAATAAACATTAAAGAATAATTATCAAGAAGTTGTGGTATATATATACAATGGAGTACTATATGGCAATGAGGAAGAATGAAATCTGGCCATTTGTAGCAAAGTGGATGGACCTTGAGGGTGTCATGCTAAGCGAAATAAGTCAGGCAGAGAAGGATAGATACCATATGTTTGCATTCATAGGTCTAACAGGAGAGACCTGGCAGGGGACCATGGGGAGAGGAAGGGGGAAAGAGAGCGGGGAAG
>PISW01017566.1:0-10125 GCA_004023785.1 Mungos mungo
AGATGTGGTATATATTCACGATGGAGTACTACATGGCAATGAGAGGGAATGACATATGGCCCTTTGTAGGAAAGTGGATGGACCTTGAGGGTGTCATGCTGAGCGAAGTAAGCCAGGCAGAGAAGGACAGAAACCATATGTTTGCACTCATAGGTCTAGCAGGAAAACAAGAGAGACCTAATGGAGAACCAGGGGGAGCTGAGGAGGGAGAGAGAGGGATGCAAAACTTGAAAGACTATTGAATGCTGAAAATGAACTGAGAGTTGAAGGGGAAGGGGGAGGGGGGAAAAGAGGGGGTGGTGATGGTGGAGGGCACTTAAGGGGAAGAGCACTGGGTGTTGTATGGAAAACAATTTGACAATAAAAAATTATGAAAAAAAAAAGAAAAAATGAATATATTTCAGGAAGGCTGCCACCTAGAAAGTTCAGCTGCTGCCTCCAATACTGTGAGCATGTATTCTTTCTGTGTGTCCATAAAGAAAGGAAGAAGGAAACCTCTAAGCAGGATAAGCCAAACACAGAAATCATCTCATCCAAATGAAAAAGCTCTCTTGCCTGTGTCCCATTTAAGAAACTTTTACTTTTTATGGAAGGTTTCACAGATTTGCATGTCGTCCTTGCATAGGGACCACACTAATCTTATCTGTATCTCTCCAATTTTTTTTAGTAGATGTGCTGTAAAGCTGAACACACCTGTCCCATTTTTAACAGCCAATGACACTAGCATCATTTTGCAGGAAAAATAAGAAACCTAACCCCTGCATCCAGGGCATAGGACATAGGGCATAGGGCAGTGATCAAAACTGTTTCAAATCCCATACCAGGCCTTGGCAAAGTCAGAAATGGAACCCAGGGTACTATCTGCTTCTTATCAGCCCTTATTGCTTCTTACAGGACCATGGTGCTTGAAAATCTTTTTTTTTTAACTAAAAAAATTTTTTAATTTCTTTTTGAGGGAGAGACAGAGTGCAAGCAGGGGAGGGGCAGAGAATGAGACACACACAGAATTAGAACCAGGTTCCAGGCCCTGAGCTGTCAGCACAGAGTCTGATGTGGGGCTCAATCAAACTCAAGAACTGTGAGATCATGACCTGAGCTGAAGTCGGATGCTCAACTGACTGAGACACCCAGGCACTTTGGTGCTTGAAAACTTTAAAGGACAAAAGTACAACATATTAGATCAAGGGTTGGCAATCTCTGTCCATGGGCCAAGGACATTTGTTTCAGGGTTAAACACACACACACACACACACACACACACACACACACACACACACCATACTCTCAGCTTCTTTAGAGAGCTCCTACCACCACTGCAACTCTTGTACCTTCTACATCAGTAACTCACTGCTTTTTCAGTTCCACACTCTATCTCAGGGTAGAAAGACTGAGAGTTTTTAAAAATTTTTTTTTTGTTTTTATTTATTTATTTATTTATTTATTTATTTATTGAGACAGAGAGAGAGCATGAGTGGGGAGGGGCAGAGAGAGAGGGGGAGACACAGAATCGGAAGCAGGCTTCAGGCTCTGAGCTGTCAGCACAGAGCCCGACGTGGGGCTTGAACCCACAAACATGAGATCATGACATGAGCCGAAGTCAGAGGCTTGACTGAATGAGCCACCCAGGCGCCCCAAGACTGAGAGTCTTAAGAACCACTTAGCTAGATAACCACTTTCATACTATCTCCAACTGGATTGTGTGTGAAGGAGCTGGCCTCTCTCTTTCCTCTTAGTGGCCAGAGGCTGTACTTTTGGCACCTTTCCATGATATGGTGGGTTATCAGAATTCTGGGGGCTGGTCCATGGGCATGCTGTGAACACAACCACTGAACGACAGGGTGAGGGCAACAGCCAGGACTGAGCCAAGGTGGTATTCTTCCAGGGTCTAAATGAGTCCTGGAGGTAGCAGAGATCCTCTGGGTGTGCATACTTGAAGCCCAACCCCAGGACTTTTCTGGCAGTTGGCAACACTCAAAGCCAGGTAGATGATACAAAGACATATACACAAAGAAGCTCATTGCAGCATTGTCATTATAGAGGAAAATGAAAGGTGACTGAAGCCACCAGCAACAAACTGTGTTCATTATATGATATCATCATATACCTGGATTATCATGCAGCTATGAAAAAGAATGAGGCTGCTGTATATTAACTAACACAGAGGGTGGTCTACACCTTGAAGTTAAATGATAAAGGCAGGCTGGGGAAAACTATATATAGTGTAATTCCACTTCTGTATTATAAAATCCTGTATGCATGCACACAGTCTCACACCCACTAGAAAAAGATCTAGAAAGATACACACTGTGGCCCCTTTCCCTTAGCTTCTGGAGATCCTGTGCTCTGATACAAAGGCCCAGGGAAAGAGCCCCAAGAAATGGGCACCAAGGTAAAGGGGAGGTTTTTTAAGTTGCTTTTTTAAATTAAAAAGTATTATCAGGTTACCTCTGGAGATGGGAATGGAAATAGGGAAGTGAGGGAGAACTTTCCAATGGTGACATGTTTATTTTTATATTGTTTATGGATCAATCACTGTTCTTTTTAATTTAAAAAAGCAACTTAAAAAACCAAGACTGTAGGGATGGGTTATGGAGGAGGATGGGGATGATCAGCATGGCCAGAGGCGTCTGTGACTCAGGCCCCAGGGCTGGCACTTAGGCTCTCTGACAGCTGGGGGAGACACTCCAAGCTCCTGATTATGCAGGACAGTTCCTTTTTCCCCACCTCCTGTTCTCCTTCTTCAGGGTCATGTGCTCTTGGCTCTCTTTGGATCACCTCCAACCCTGTGCAGCCAGAGGAGAAGGGTCCCTCCCTCGGATGACCCAGAAAGATGACTTGGGCCAATATGGCCCTGAGCCTTACGAAGAAACCTCCCCTTTACCTTGGTGCCCATTTCTTGGGGCTCTTTCCCTGGGCCTTTGTATCAGAGCACAGGATCTCCAGAGGCTAAGGGAAAGGGGCCACAGCACTTGGCAACTTTTAGTGTAGCCTTCTGTGGCTCTCCCCAGACTCCACCTTAGAATTGTTGAAGAGCTTTGAAAAAAATATAAGGCTCAAATATAGACACATATGTTGAAATAGAGAATAAGACCAACGCTGAGTAAAATAGAAGGTTTCATCCATCCTGGAAGGAGTATAAGTTGGTTAAGAGTCTTTTGGTAAGTCATTGGACAATATTAAGGATCTAAAATAGTTTCATACTATCTTGTCCAGTAATAAAACTTCTGGAAATTTCTCCTGGTACAAAGCTAAATGCCTCAACTAAGGAAAATTCATGTGAAGAGTGCTCTCATTATGTTTTCTTTTGTAAGAGCTAAAAATCAGAAACTAAATGTTCAACAAATGGCAGGTGAACAGTTAAATAGGGGTACTCCGGAACACTTTGTGACAACTAAAATTGTAATGAAAATTTGTAAGAGTAAGTTAAAATGTAGTAATGAGGGGCACCTGGGTGGCTGAGTCAGCTAAGTGTCTGACTCTTGATTTTGGCTCAGGTCATGATCTCACGGTTCATGAAATCAAGACCCATGATCTCATAATTCTCTCTCTTCCTCACTCTCTCTGCCCGTCCCCTGCTCATGTGCTCTCTCCCTCTCAAAATAAATTAATAAACTTAAAAAAAAAGTTTCATCTCTAGGAAGATTTTGGCTTTTTAGGAGAAGGTGCTGCAGCCAATTTGCTGTTGAGTCAAAGGAAACAATTGCAAATTGAATAGGAGAGAGAAGCTCGGGAAAGGCAGACAGCAAAAAGGGTCCATCAGCAGAATATAATGATCCTTTTATGAACCAACATTCTGAGGACCTCAGAAGAAGGGTAACATAGTGATGTGGCATGATTGGTGGGGCATCAAAGAGCTCCCTGCTCATAAATGTCGTCATCTGGTGCTGTGTTACCTGTAATTCCACTATTAGGCTAATTCCACTTGGATTATTAAGCATTGCCCATTCATTGTTGCCCTCTTCTAAAACACAGACTCCTGAGAGATTCGAATAACACTTGACTCGACAACAATTTAGTGGAATTAGTTCATGACTTACTCAGACAATTAGAGTACCTCCTCTGTGCTTGGTACCACAGTAGGAATTGGGATACAATGGAGGGATGACTTCATTAAGATGACTTAGTTCAAGTCAGAAGTATCTACTGAACAGAAGTGTCTCCTGTCACCTGACAAGGAGCTGGTGCTGGGACAGGAGGAAGACAGAAAAATGCCCAGTGCTGTCACCTCCCTCAAGGAGCTCATAGCTCCAAGCACACAAAAGGCAGAACAAGCAACTGCTTATTAAACTGCTAACATAATCAAGGGCCAACATGAAGAGTGGAGCTCAGAGTCTTTGTGTCAAAGAGTCTTTTCAGAAGATTTCATGACAGAACCACACTAACCCTTTTCATTAGGGAGCCTGGAAAAGAAACTATTATAACCCCACTGTTTTCTAAATATTAACATGGGCGTGACTTCCTGGTTCTGAGACCTCACCTTAGTTTCCACCCTACACGCTATAGCTCTGGCTAGGCTGAACACTACTGAAAGGGAGCAATTCATTAAGCATTGACAGGGTGCTTCAGACCCACCCACTTTCTCTTCCTGTGCCCCAAACTCTGGCCATTTGCCACATTTGGTGGTGGGCTGAGTGGTTTCACATGTAGTAAATGCCCACAAGATACATGGTTTCTGTCTATCATAGTCATGCTCACAAGGTACCCTTGTGAGAAAAGCCTCATCAGCTTCTGACTCCAGCTGTCATGGGAAGGAAGGATTATGACAGTCACCCAAGTGGAGCAAGAAAGCAAGATTTAGAAACAGAAGAACGGCGTGGCTCAGAATCCAGGTATCAAGCAGGACCAGACAGGGTGATACTACCAAATCTTAAGGAGCCTTTTCATGAAATTATGTGTCTTTTTATGAAACTATCTTTGGTAACTTGTGTTATCCTCGAAGCACATTCCAGGTCAGAGGTCCTTTGGGGCTGGACCAAAAGCCCAGGAAGAATGAGAACTGTAGACTCGTGCAAGAACAAATCAACATCTAGCGCAGAGGAGGGGCTCACTCATTAGCACCAGGGATCAGGAAAGACTGGAAGCAGAACTGGAAGTCAAATCTGGCATCGCCAAGAAAGAATAGACAAAACAAATCTAAGGCCAGGTACTGTGGTGGCATAAGCCTCGAGGGGAAGAGCACAGAGTAGGGTCCAAGTTGAAGACGGGTGTTCAAAACTAGGGGAGCCAACTGATGTCTACAGACTAAGCAAAACACTGGAAAAGTGGTTGCCTCTGGTGTGGGGGACGGGGGTGTTGCTGACTGGGAAGAAACATGAGGGGTCTTTCTGAGAAGTACAGAGATGAATGTCCTGTATCTTGAAAAAAGTGTGGGTTACACAGGTGTATTCACTTGTCAAAAGTCATTCAATTGTAGACTTGGGGGTTGTGCACTTCAATGTATATTAAATTTTACCCCTCAAAATTATAAACTAATTAAACTCTCATTAGGCATACTTTTAGTGGTGCTATGGACTAGCAATTCTAAAACTACAATTTGTATATTCTTGAGCTTAAGCCAGATTTCTAAGAGTTGGGGAAAGAAATTACAAATATGGAAAAGGCATTTGTTGTATTGAAATTAGAGTTATTAGTATAACTATATATTATGTGATATGTATCTCCAACATACTTCTAATATATATCTATGCCTCTATATGTATCTATTTCTATTTGTGTATGTAATATCACCAAATTCTGTCTGCCAAGAGCCTTAGAAACAGTGACATACCAGTAAGAATGAACATATTTAGCATCCAGATCTTGGTTTCTAAATACCATTACCCACTAAGGGAACCAGAGATCCTTGAGAAATGGCTTATTCTGGGGCTGCGGGCAGGAAAAGTAAAGGATGAGCCTGGAACATCTTTTTTTTTTTTTTTTAATGTTTTTATTTATTATTGAGAAGACAGAGAGAAACAGAGCATGAGCAGGGGAGGGGCAGAGAGAGAGGGAGACAGAGAATCTGAAGCAGGCTCCAGGCTCTAGCCTTCAGTATAGAGCCCGATGTGGGGCTCGAACCCACAGACCGCGAAATCATGACCTGAGCCGAAGTAGGCCACTTAACCAACTGAGCCACCCAGGCGCCCCTGGAACATCTTATTTTGCCAGAAGGTAAGGAACTGCTCAAAGGATCATGAAAATATGTTCAAAAAGTCTCAGCAGCCAGCTTGAAGGGACTCCCACTCCCTAATCTGGAAAAATTTGAACATCAAAATAAATAATATTTGTAATGTATTATACCCTGCTGATAGCATAAGCATCATATTGATATAGATAGACAGATAAATAGATAGATGTTCAAGGAAACCTTGTCATTACAGTAGAATGCAAAATGAGAGTTGTAGAAAATCATCAAAGGATGCAAAAATGGATGGTTAAAAGTTTGATTAATGAAAGGATAATTAGAGGCACGCCTGACTGGCTCAGTTGGTAGAAAATGTGACCTTTAAACTCAGGGTCATGAGTTCAAGCCCCACATTGGTCATTGAGCCTACTTTAAAAAAAAAAAAAGAAGGATATGCAATTGCACTACTAGGTATTTACCCAAAGAATTAAAAAATACTGGGGTGCTTGGGTGGCTCAGATGGTTAAGTGTCCAACTCAGCTTCAGTTCGGGTTATGATCTCATGGTTTCGTGGTTTTGAGGCCCACATTGAGCTCTGTGCTGGTGGTACAAAGCCTGCTTAGGATTCTCTCTTTCCCTCTCTCTCCTCCCCTCCCCCACTCACTCTGTCTCAGTCTCTCACAAAAATAAATAAATAAAATTTAAAAATTAAAAAAAGAGAATACAAAAATACGAATTCGAAGGGATCCACACACCCTGATGTTTATAGCATCGTTATCTACAACAGCCAAATTATGGAAAGAGCCCAACTGTCCATTTACTAATGAGTGGGTACATATATATATATATGTACCTCATCTTCCTTATATATATATATATATATATATATATATATATATATATATATATATATATACACACACACACACACATAATGGAATATTTCTCAGCCATAAAAAAGAATGGAATCTTGCCATTTGCAACAACATGGATGGAGCTAGAGTGTATTAGGCTAAGGAAAATAAGTCACTCAGAGAAAGACAAATAGCATATAATTTCCCTCATATGTGAAATTTAAGAAACAGAACAAATAATCATAGGGGGGAAAAGAAACAGATAAATAAAGAAACAGACTTCTAACTATAGAGAACAAACTGATGGTTACCAGAGTAGAGGTGGGTGGGGGAATGGGTTAAATAGGTGGTGGGAATTAAGGAGTGCACTTGTCATGATGAGCACTGGGTGATGTATGGAGTGTTGGATCACTATATTGCATACTTGAAACTAATATAACATTGTATGTTAACTAACTGGAATTTAAATTAAAACTCAATAAAATAGGATAATTACAGAGATGTAAAGTGTGCCCCCCCATGACTTATTGAAAGAGAAAATTAATAACTTCAAGCATCAGATACCACTCTATCAAGTTATCAGGGCTAAGATCACGATGTTGTTACAAACCAATGTCCCATATCATATGCCCCTGATTAGGATGCTCGGGGAAGAGCACACTATCAACTCAGTGATATTCCTGCCAAAAATGCATATCCTGAATCTAATCATGAGAAAACATGAGACAAACCCAAATTGAAAGACATTCTACAAAATACTGGCCTGCACTTTTTTTAAATGTTAAGGTCAGGAACACAATGAAAGGCTAAAGAAATGTCCCAGAATAACGGAAAATAAATAGACCTGACAACTAAATGCTGTGTATAATCTTGGATTTGATCCTGGACTCAGGGGAGGAAAAAAAGTAAAGACATTTTGGGGGCAATTAATGAAAGACATAGTAGTATTGTATTAATGCTTAATTGTCTGGTTGTGTAACTGCACTGGAGTTATTAAGAGAATGCCTTTTTGGAAAATTTATACTGGAGTCAATAGAGGCACATCTCCATCTTCAATGGGAGAGGAGAGTGGGAGGGAGAGAGAGAGAATGATAAAGCAAATAAGGCAAAAATGCAAACAAACGAATCAGAAGTTATAGAAGTTCCTTGTAATGTTGATGTAATTTTTTGGTAAAATTGAAATTATATAAAAATAAAAGGATATCCTCCAAAATGAAACAAAGCAAACAAACCTCTGGGTGTGGTCAGCAGCCAGGAGGCCTGTGCTTCCTGCTGGGGCCAGACAGAGCCAGCCCCAAGTGTGACCATTTCAGGGCCTGCAGAAGGGGATGGGGTAGGGGGGACACCTATAGGACAAGCTTAAATTGGCAGGCATAAGTATTATGTAAATTCTGTCAGTGACTTGACCACAAGCTGGGTGCAGTTCCTGGCAGGGCCATCCTGTCCTTACAGCAAAGAGGCCTTACAGCTGTTTTGTGTCAGATGATTCATAGATAGCATGCAACGGAGAAGAATCGTTGGTACATGTGTGCACTGGGCTTGGATTTCATCTTCTCATAAAACAGATTCTTGTTCAAGTCTTCTGCTTTTAGTATAGTCCATTGGGAAACAGAAATGCGTTTCCATTTTTGCAAGGAGCCCTGAATTTTTAAAATCCGGTAAAAGAGTTTAAGGTGCAAAGATTTTAAGGTAAAATTAATTAAGATTTTCCCTTTTAGTAAGAGTAGTAATTAAGGCATAAAGTTTCCCCAAGCAATCACTTTCCAAAGAGAAGCATACATTTAAACATAATTCACTAATATCTCTTCTATGGCCATTTTTCAATGCTTGGCCTTCTGCCATGGCTCGAGAGCACAGTGATTTTTCTCTGTCATTTCTTTTTTTGGCCAAAGATTCTAAGAATCTCTGAATTGTTAATTATATAACTTCCTCTGGTTTCCCCCCCCAGAAGCTTAACAGTCAGATTTTCCTCCCCAGCAAATGGAATGCCCCACAAATCAAAGACCAAAGCCAGACTTCTTCACATGACCAGGTAGCCACTCTGCCCTCTCCCTTCAAAATCAATCCCATTATGTAAGTTCTTCCTAACCTCTAACTTACACTTCCTGGGCTGTGCCTGGGTAGGGTCAAGAGTGATTGCAACATTGAGGAGTGGCACCAGAATTCCTCTTCCCCTTTCCCTCTGCCTACCTGTGGGGAGTGTTTCTAACTCCCATCGGGAGTCCTGAGTAGGGGAGTACTGAGGCCTTGGGGGAGGGGAGGCAGCACGTGGCCAACGCTAGAGAAGGCACTATACCCCTAGGAGGGCCTGGAAAACAACTCATTAGAGCTAGGATGAGTCATCAGGGTGTGGAGGCTGTTGGGCCACATTCTTGCAACATAACAAGCAAACAGAGTCCAGGCAGAGAACGTCTCCACTGTGAATTCTGTAATACTTTTCAAGGCCAGTTCACAAAGGCATTCAGCAGTGCTGTGAGAATGAAATAAAAGGCATACAGAACCACAGCTCCAAACTCAGGCTGTTTAGAACTACACAAGGTCAGGTTAGCCCGTAGTTGACCACGACGACAGAGAAAGAGGTCTCTTCTGGGACTTGAAGTCTCGGGCAGACGGAAGGCATGAACCCAAGCGAGTATCTTGCCAGCCTCTGGTCTCCAGGCTTAACTACTTTTGGTCTTGAACTCCGAGCTGGATAGAATTTACCAAAGCAGAATGTAGCCCTTCACACCCCTGAGAAACCCAGACAGAGAGGAGGAGTGCTTTGATACTGAGATCTGTTTCCAGGGCATAATTGCTTCAGTCTCTGAAACTGGAAGACCAGGATCCATTTTATTAGGGTTCAACAGCAGCCTGAGAGGCAAGTGTACTAGAGCATGAGGAGTCACATGGACAAGTTGAACCAGGCCTAACTTATTTTCTTCGAAGCTCAAATCCATTCTTTTCATGTCGGAGTCCCTCACCCGCCGGCGGGAAGGACGCGACACCGGGATTCGTTGCAGAGTCATCTTTTATTCTTTCTTCCTTCTTCTTCCTCCTTCCTCCCCCACCGTGCAATATATACCCTTAAGGGGAGGCGTGGCCTTATCCCATTGGTCCAAAGGCTTTGTCACGGACTCCACGCATGCTGCGCAGCCTCTCTTCAGTTAGTAGCTCGTGAAGGAGCATAGC
>PISW01017567.1:0-10126 GCA_004023785.1 Mungos mungo
GTTAAGCATCCAACTCTTGATTTTGGCTCAGGTCATGATCTCACAGTTTTGTGAGTTCAAGCCCCATGTAGGGTTCTGCACTGACAGAGCAGAACTCACTTGATATTATTCCTCTCTCTCTGCTCCTCCCCTGCTCACACCCTCTGTTTCTCAAAATTTTTAAAAAGGGAGTAATGATTAAAATAGTAATCAGTTAAAAGAGATCAGTGTGTGGTAACCTTTGGAGAGAGGGAACAATGGTGGGGATGAGATTGCTGTTATTTACACAACAAATGTTGTCAAACAACTTGATTCATCTCTTTAAACTATGAACATATGCAACTTAAGTAATTTTTTTTAAAAAAATAGAATGATATTCGGGGCATCTGGGTGGCTCAGTCAGTTAAGCGTCTGACACAGTTTGTGTGTTTGAGCCCTGCATCAGGCTCTATGCTAAAAGCAGAGCCTGGAGCCTGCTTTGGATTCTGTGTCTCCCTCTCTCTCTCTGCTCCTCTCCCATTCGTGCTCTGTCTCTCTCAATCTCTCAAAAATAAATTAAAGAATAAATAAATAAACAAACAAAAAACCCAGATGATATTAAAAGGATATGCCCCCCCCCCATTTCCAACTCCAGACACTGTTATTCTGGACATGAGATCTTGAACCACTGCAGCTGCTCCTATGAGGAATGTAAGTCCACCACTGAAAGTGAAAAAGCAGCATTCTTGGAAGACCTAGATTCTGGATGACATCAATGAACCATTGGACTAATCAGTCCTGAAAAACACAGTCTTTGAGCTTCCTGCTTTGCAAGGTAATGAATTTTCTTATTTTTTTAAAAATGCTTGAACTTTTAACTTTTAGTCAAGCATTCTTATTAATAATATATGGTAAAATTAGTAGAACAAAGCAGCAATTGGCCAAAAACAGCCATCCATCTCAAATTTTAGTACTCCATATAATAACTCTCTAATTATTGAAACACAAGAGAAGGGTCTCCTGGGTGGCTGAGTTGGTTAATTTTCTGAATTTTGATTTCAGTTCAGGTCATGGTCTCACCGTTGTGAGATGGAGCCCCACGTTGGGCTCTGCACTGACAGCACAGAGTCTGCTTGGGATTCTCTCTCTCTCCCTCTCTCTCTGCCCCTCCCCTGCTCACACACACACTCTCTCTACCTCTCTCAAAATAAATAAGTAAACTTAAGAAAAAAACATTATGTTTAAAGTATGTTAAAAGAAAAACATACTCAAAACTTTGTATAAGTTTCAATTGTATGTTAAAGAACTGAGAACAGGTATGTTTCTATAAGTAGATATATGGTAAGGTCAAATTTGTTTCCCTGATAAATACCCTTCCTATATTAATTCATTTATCCTATATTTTTTTCAACCAATATTGAGGCACTGGGTCAACCTTATAATCTACATGGATAAAAGATGTATTTCTCTCAAGAAGTCCCCAGAATATGGGAAAACAGTCATGAAAAAGAAATTGAAGAAATTAATATGAGCTAAACCTAGTGTGTGTGGAAACAACCTCAGGTAACCTTGAGGCCACTCCCAAGGAATTAGGAAGAGTGAGTTATCCCATGCTTACTTTTTCAGGTAGTAGTGCCTAGTTGAAATAACTCAGGAAGAACTCAAATGAACTGGCCTATTCAACATGACCTAAGAAAGGGAATAAAGAGTTTGTGGACTAGAGTTCAAGAATAGATGGGGAGATGTAGCTCATAGTGTTCCAAAGGCTTTAGACATTTCCCCCCCAAAATGCTAATGAGTTGAAGATGGCATAAATCCATAAGGAAAGGAAAGAAGAGAAAAATTTCAAAATCCTAACTTTAGAGGATCTGTTATTTACTAGATAAACACATCAAGTTATTTATCCAAAGGGGAAGAAAAACCAATTCAAATCTGCAATTATAGCTGTAAACTCAGGTACTCTCCTAGTGAAAGAAAATCAACAGGTTTGGATATTATTAATTAAAGATTATTTTTAAATTTCCTCATGAATAATTTTACATATCTTAAGGTATAATTTAAATATTTTTGCTGCACAATTTTGTTTTTCTTTGACTTGAAATTATTTAAATACAACTCATTTTTCATGTGCTACAATAGTTATAGAGAAGAGCATGGAGGGCAAGGCCAGAAGACTGTTTATCAAAGCTGATAATTAATACCTTGCTGTCTAATTTGTTTGAACTACATTAAGAGTTTTACATATTATAATATTCCATTATTACTTTATGTACTCATTTGTTGCCTGGGTCTCTAATCAGTGGAATGTCAGCCAGGTTTTTATTTTGCCATCAAAATGAGTTTGTCTATTTTTAATTTTGTTACCTTGTGAACAAAGCCAACAAATTGGTATAGTTCATATTTTTCTCCCAATTTCTGGAAAAATGTGTGCTTTTGCTAGAATTATCCTTAAAGCATATATTCTTCTAGTTGATTTAGTGCCCTTCAACAGTCTAATGGTAAAATCCATTTTTTCAGAATGAGAAACAGGATAAATCTGAAGAGCTTTATTGAATATTGAGTCAGTTTTTCATTAACCACTATATCCATCACATCACACATACCAAACCTATCAATTAAGTTGATTCCATATGTAATACTGGCATATGTAATAATAATAGTTAATTATCTCACATTTGGTATGTAAGATATTTACTTAGAGTTCTGAAAGTCAGAAATCCAAAAGGGGTCTCTCAGAGTCGAAACCAAGGTGATAGAAAGGCTGCATTCCTTCCGGAGACTCTAAAAAGGAATTTCCTTGCATTTGCCAGTTTCTAGAAGCCTCCTGCATTTCTTGGTTCATGGCCTCTTCCTTGCATTAATCCAACCTCTGCTTCCTTCAATGTATCTCCTTCTCTGACTCTCCTGCCTCCCTCTTTCCCTTATAAAGACCTTGTGATTACATGGAGCCATCCAAGTACTCCACAATAATCTCCTCTTCTCAAGATTCTTATCTTATATCTGCAAAGTCCCTTTTACCATAAAGGTATATTCATAGGTCCTGAGAATTACAGAAGGGGACATCTTGGGAGAGGTGGGGCATTATTCTGCCTACCATAGCACATGGGGAAGAATAGTTATTGGGTTACCAACTATTAGTGTTTGCCTTCCATCTATATCTTACCCACACCCCAATTTCATCCTCTCCCTTCTACAAGCATTAGAAAGGAAAGTAAAATATGTACTTTGCATTTAATTATGAATAACTATTTTCTTCTAAAAGCTATCAGAGAATACAATTTTATTGCAGCAGAACTACAAGTCAAAAACCAACTTTTGAATGTATACTTATTTTCTATATGCTGTCACAAAAGCATTAAAATATATGGAAGCTAAAATTAGAACAGAAAAAAGTGGTTTTTCTTCAGATAGTCCTAATTATATTACTTTGCATATGAATTGGTATGATCCATTCCAAATGTCTACAAAATTTTCCCAACTCCTTTTTACCCCTTCTTTGAAAAGAGAAAAACAGTAGACTACAGAGAGTATTAGTGATTTGCCAGCTTAAACCAGTTTAAAGGGCAAACTATTGACTCTGCTAATTGAAGAAATCTGGGTTTTCATTTTTACAGTCAAAATAATTAGCACAGACCAAACTTAGTCTCCCTGATATCTTACGCAGACTTGAAAAGGAGATTCTAAATGTTGTTGCTAGCATGAAATCACTTTGGCAGACATGAAATAATATCCCATGGGGTTTGTTTATAATCATCATGAGATATTACCTATTAGCAATGTTCTTAAGTAGATTATACTTTAGAACTCAGCATGCAAAAAGGTGGTAATTTACCACAAATTCTCAATGTAGCTAAAACCACAAAGATGCACAAATGTGAAGAGTTTTTGTAGGAAATAAATAAGAAACATTTATGGACACATATAAATTTTTAAAAAGACAGATGGAAAAGCTTTATTCAAGGCAAAAGACTTCTCCAACACTCCTCAGTGCACAGAGTTAGAGTTTTCAGTCCCCCCAGGATAATTCTATCTCAGAGCCCAGCAAAACACGAGGACACCCTGACCTGGGTACTATTTCCAAACTCATTCAGATGGTTAAGAATACAGTTCCAAGGCCTTCGTCTCTTCATCTCTTTCCCCCAAGGTGTACTGCACAAACACTATTTTTTTTTTTTGTCATCATTCACTTCCTCTATTTCACCTTAACACCTAGATCTTCTTTTCTCAAAAACTAACAGCCATCAATTCCCCCATCTTTTTCTAGCAATTTAGTTTGATCTTCATCATACTGGCTTAGAAGTCCCCAGGGTAAAGGGATCTGAAAGTGTTTCTGGAAGTTTTGAAGTAAAGCTACTCTTCAAAGAGTTCCCTTTTATTTCACCTTCCAGCCATGTGTCTTCTTATATTTCCTTTTCCTACCTCATCTCTCCTTCCTTCTCACACACAGATAATCCTCCCTCAAAACTTAGCAAAAAAAAAATAATAAATAACACTCAAATTCATTAAAATTTTGACTTGACAGTCAAAGTCACTTTCTTAGGAAGGTGAGAGTTAAGCACACAGAATATATATTTGCAGTGAAGTAAACATATGCAATAAGACCATGAAAAACTATCCCTAAATACAACATTCTAAATTCTTTACATAGAGTAAATTTCCAAATGATTTCAGATGGTGTTTGTGTCAATGCGTATACTCTGCTCTTCAAAAATAGCTCCATGTTTAACTTTTGCTTGAATGTCTAAGTTAAATTGATTTTAAAACAATTTTTACTATTTTGAAGATAAAAATTACACCATGCCAAATCTGAGAACTTAGTTTCAAATATTTCCTTTCAATAGGAAATTGATATATTGCCCTGAAAATAGTTAGGAAGTTCAGTATTAAATAACTGATTTCAGGTGTTGAATGAATCCATGATAAATTTCACTTAATCATCTGAATGTCCAACAATTGACCCTAATGTCACCCAACATATCATCTGGATGTTTGCTTAGGTGTATGCAATCTAATGCTGTAGATTGCTTTGTTGGAAAGCACTGATTATATTCTTCAGTTTTTTCCAGAGTTATCAAACATATGGAATGCACCTTAATTATCCATTGGCAGTGCTGTTTCACAAAAACAAGCAATATGTGGCATTTGGAGTCAGAATTTAGCTAGATTTTATCCTTCCTATTTATATAACCAATTACTCCTTTCATATTCCAACACTTAAGCAATTTGCCAACTTTTTCTTAAATCTTAGCAACTTAATATTCATTTACTACTCACTAGTTACATGAAATTTGTTATTAACTAAAAAGTAAAAATTGAAATATGCATTATCTTATACAGAAATATTATAAAAAAGTAGTTAAAATGACACTACTTGCAGATGACATGATTTATATATAAAAAATCCTAAAGACTCCATCAAAAAAACTGTTAGAGCTAGTCAACAAATTCAGTAAAGTTACACAATACAAAAATCAATATCCAAAAATCAGTTTCTCTATACTACCCAAAGCAATCTATACATTTAATGCAATCCCTATTAAAATACCACCAGCATTTTTCACGGAGCTAGAATAAACCATCCTAAAATTTGTATAGAGCCACAAAAGACCCCAAATAGCCAAAGCAATTCTAAAAAAAATAAAATAAAACTGCAGACATCACAATTCCAGAATTCAAGCCATATTACAAAGCTGTAGTCATCAAGACAGTATGATACTGGCACAAAAACAGACACACAGATAAATGGAACAGAATAGAGAACCCAAAAATGGACCCACAATTATATGGTCTGGTCAACTCATCTTCAACAAAGCAGAAAAGAATATCAAATAGAAAAAAAAGATAGTCTCTTCAATAAATGATGTTGGGAGAACTGGATAATGATATGCAGGGGAATAAAACATGCACTCTACAAAAAAATAAATTCCAAATGGTTGCAAGACTTAAATGTGATACAGAAAACCATGAAAATCCTAGAGAAGAGCACAGGTAGCAATCTCTTTGACTTCAGCTGCAGCAACTTCTTACTAGACATGTCACCAAAAGCTAGGGAAACAAAAGCAAAGATGAACTAAGGGACTCCATCAAGAAAAAACTTCTGTACAGTGAAGGAAACAATCAACAATACTAAAAGGCAGCCTACAATATGAGAGAAGATATTTGCAAATGACATATCTGATAAAGGGTTAGTACCCAAAATCTATAAAGAACTTGTCAAATTCAACACCCAAAAAACCCCAGTTAAGAAATGGGCAGAAGACAATAGACACTATTCCAAAGAAGACATGAAAAGGTTCTCAACATCACTCATCATCAGGGAAATAGAAATCAAAAACAAAATGAGATACCACTTCACACTTGTCAGATGGCTAAAATTAACAATACAAGAAACAACAGGCACTGGCAAGGATGTGGACAAAGGGGAACCGTCTTGCACTGTTGGTGGGAATGCAAACTGGTGCAGCCACTCTGGAGAACAGTATGGAGGTTCCTCAAGAAACTAAAAATAGAACTACCCTGTGATCCAGCAATTGTGCTATTAGGTATTTACCCAAAAGATTCAAAAATACAGATTCAAAGGGGTAAATGATCAACAAGACCCAAACTATGGAGAGAGCCCAAATGTCCATCAGTTAATGGATGGATAATTAAGGGGTGGTGTGCGTGCATGTGCATCCACATGCGCGCGCGCGCACACGCACACACACACACACACACACACACACACACACACACAGTGGAATATTACTCAGACATCAAAAAGAAGAAAATCTTGCCATTTGTAATGACATGGATGGAGCTAGAATGTATTATGCTAAGCAAAATAAGTCAATCAGAGAAAGACAAATACCATATGATTTCTCTTATATGTGTAATTTAAGAAACGAACAGATGAACATACAGGAAGGGATGGGGGAAGAGAAGAGAGGGAAACAAACCACAAGAGACTCAATTAAAGAGAAGAAACTATGGGTTGACAGGGAGGGAGGCAGGAGATGGGCTAGATGGGTGATGGGTATTATGGAGGATACTTGTAATGAGCACTGGGTGTTGTATGTATGAATCACTGAATTCTACTCCTGAATCCAATATTGCTCTGTATATTAACTAAAATTTAAATATAAAAAATACACACAAAAAAACAAATATCAGCTGCATTTCTATTCCATAATAACAAACTATTAGAAATAGAAATTAAGAAAACCTCTTGCTCATTCAAGATGGCAACATAGAAAGCTCTAGAACCTGCCTCTTCCCACAGACACACCACATCTACAGCTATATGTGGAATAATTTCCTCTGCAAGAAACCTAAAAGCTGGTGGAACACATGAACATAGGGGAAAGGAAGGAAAAATAAGATTAAAAATAGAGAGAGAGGCAAACTCTCTTAAATACAAAGAACAAACTGAGGGTTGCTGAAGGGGTAGTGTGGGGACTGGCTAAATGGGTGATGGGCATTAAGGAGGACACTTGTGATGAGCTCTGGGTATTATATGTAAGTGATGAGTCACTAAATTATATGTCTGAAACCATTATTACACTACATGTTAACCAACTTGGGTTTAAAAAATTTTTAAGGCAAAAAAAAAAGTCAAACAACCCCTTCACATTAGGCAAACGAGGGAAAACACATTGAAGTGGGTACGAAAGGCTGAGACATGATCTTGCCATAAACCCCAGACTCATCAGCACCCCCCAGTCAGGAGGGAACTCAAAACCTGGAGCTTCTCCTGAAGGAGTGAAGGGTTTGTACCTCACATCAGTCAGCCCCACTTTTAAGACTGACACATGAGAGGAGGGGGGCCAAGATGGCGGAGAGTAAGGGAGCTCCGTAAACTCCGTCCGCCCTATCTATCGAACTGAGAAGGATATTACTCTCATCTGCAAGAGCGGAAGGAGAAAATACAGACTCCAGAAAGAATAGAACCTCAAGGATACCTGAGTGAGTGAGGGCGAACGGGGGAGATCTGAAAACGGGCCAGCCCGAGACGGGCAGTGGAGGCAAGATCCCCAGCCCAACGTGGGGGAAGCGCGCGGAGCCCAAGAGACAAAGGGAAGAGACAGGGGAGCGCACTTCCCGGCTTTTCTCCCTGCGAAAAGCGGCCGGAGCGAGGCGGCGCCAGGGGAGCGGACCTCCCAGCGGTGGAAAGCGGCCGGGGCTGCGGCTGCGCCAGGGGCAAGCAATTCGAACTTCGTTTTGGGAATGAGACCATGGACCGCATTTCCACGGCGCACCTCGCCCCCTGCACGGACAGCGCAAATCCTGGCTGTCCACAGGAAAAAATAGGGCCCACACCTAGGCGACCTCTGACAAGGAGTCGGGGGCGGGTGGAGGCCTGGGCTGCGCTTAAACTGCAGGAGCTCCCAGCTCATTTCCAGCAGCGCGCAGCCCCTTGAGCAAAAGCTATCGGAAACCAAGAGAGACTCAGGGTTTTTTTGGGGTTTTTTTTTTTGTTGTTGTTGTTTTTTCCTTTCCCCCCATTGCAATCGCCATCCTGGCTGGGGGTGGGAACTCTGCAACTGAGTCTGTGAAGGTGCACACTACACCTCCTGCTGCTCATTTCGCCTCAGGCAGGGGCGGAGCCTCTGAGAACAGCCTCCAAGACCTACCACATCAAACCACACCGATCCACCAGGGGGAGCTGCTGCTTTTTTTTTAACTATAAAAAAATTTTTTTTCTTTCTTCACTTGTTTTGTACTTATTTCCTTGTCATTATTACCTGTTTTCCTCTTTCTTTACTCAATTCTTTTAAATTTTACTCCTTATTTTCCTATCTCCTTTCTCCCTTACTTTTTCACCTTCTTGCAACCCGGATATATTCTCCTGTATCTCATCCTTACCTCTCCCCTAAACTGGTCATACACTTCTAAACGGTCTACTGTCCTTTGTTGTCTCTGATCCACTTTTATATATATTTTTTTTCTTTTCTTCTTTCTCTTTTCTTTTTATTTTCTCTTCTTCTCTTCTTTTCCTCTCTTTCCCTCCCATTTTCTTTCTTTTCTTTCCCCCCTGCAATGTGTTTCTTTATTTGATTTGTCTGTGTATATGTGTGCTTCTGTTCCCTCTGTGTTTGTCAGTCTGTTTTCCTTCTTAGGACTACACCAAGAAACAAGCCAAAGTGTGCAGGAAGGCAAGTCACAAATATTGCAGAGTAGGGAAATAAAATACTCACAGGCACAACAAGAGAAACTGAGACATATCATTAAGAGAAAATTTCCTGAAAAGGCAGGCCCTGGACAGTCAATAAGCCTCCCTTAACAGAGAAATATTAATAGGTGCACAGAGCACAACGAGCTTTCTAAAGGTGACAAGAGACAGAAAACTAGCAAAAATGACAAAACGAAGAAACTCTCCCCTGAAGAACTTCCCGGAGAAAGTCACAGCCACATAACTGCTCAAGGCAGATCTAGACAACATATCAGATCAAGAATTTAAAAAGCTTGTCATAAGATTAATCGCTGGGGTTGAGAAAAGCATCAAAGAATCAACTGATGAGTTAAAAAAGGCTATAGGTGAGGTGAATAACAAACTGGAGGCACCCACCTCAAGGATTGACAAGGCAGAGAGAAGAATAGGTGAATTAGAAGATATAGATATAGCAAAAGAGGAAGCTGAAAAAAAGAGAGAGAAATTAATCCAGGAGCAGGAAAGGAGATTTCGAGATCTGAGTGATACAATCAAATGGAACAACATCCGGCTCATAGGAATTCCTGAAGAGGAAGACAGAGACAAAGGGCCTGAAGGGATACTAGACCAAATTATAACTGAGAATTTCCCAAATCTGGGAAAAGAAATAGACATTCAAATTCAAGAGGCACAAAGAACCCCCTTAAGACGTAACTTGAATCGGCCTTCAGCACAACATATCATAGTGAAACTGGTAAAACATAAAGATAAAGAGAGAATTCTGAAAGCAGCTAGGGAGAAAAGGGCCCTCACATACAAAGGGAAACCCATCAGAGTGATTACAGACCTATCTAATGAAACCTGGCAGGCCAGTAAGGAATGGCAGGAAATCTTCGATGTGATGAGCAGAAAAAATTTGCAGCCAAGAATCCTCTACCCAGCAAGCCTGTCTTTCAAAATAGAAGGAGAGATAAAGGTTTTCCCAAATAAACAAAAATTGAGAGAATTCATGACCACCAAACCAGCCCTACAGGAAAT